>WOGJ01014079.1:0-10733 GCA_015342185.1 Leptinotarsa juncta | reverse complement strand
GTCTGCACTGCCTGGGACCAGTGCGCAGCGACATACAGACGCAATAGCAAGACGTTCATGAATGGTTGCATGCAAGCAGTCGTAATCGCTCCGAGTTACATACCAAACAGATTCATATACCGGGATCTGGACCTTAACATCCACTACGTAAACGCGTATATGAGAGATCACGCAGAAAACGCGTTCAAAAGTCTATGAACAGTTAGCGTTGCGCGATCTACACGAAACACTCAACAGACAAGACCCAAAATTCCAAAAGACCGAATCAAATACAGAATCAGACAGAACCAATTAGAATCAGAGGCCAGCTCTAAAAGTCTTTATCAGGCGGCTCCGGTAAGTATAAAAACTTTTAACCAAATTTTTAATTCACTTCTGTTTCAGATTCACTGGGAAATACTTGCTCGTGATATAAAGACACTCGGCTCCGGTTAGTTTTTGGGGGCCCCAAGTATTAAATGACATTCAAGTAAAGTTATGATTTGATAAAACGATATATTAGAAAGTAAAAGAACCTAAAGTCGGGCTTTCGACCGCAGTAGGTCAGATGTCAATCTTGCTGAAGTGCCCATCAGTAACCGCTCCGGAGGAGCGTTGGTGGATGGACGAGATGGGATGTCCTGCATACAGTAACCGTGTGTGGAGATTTCCAAACAGCGCACTCAATCCGGGATGGGGCATGGAGGGCTGTCTAGTCCATTTCTGACCTTCTTGAGTACAGAATACCACGTTATCTTGATCCGTATACTTTTTATTTTCTGTTGGAATTGTTTGGAGCTTCTAGCTTGATCCCCTATGAAGTTTTACCGGCTCTTGAATTGAAATCAATATGGGAATGATCAGAATAGTACTCAACTCTTCATCTTTTGATTTTCATGCAATTATTTTCCAGCAGCTTCACTTCGTTAATCATTTTCGATTGCATATCATGTGGATTCGCTTTTTGATAGCATTTGAGGTTAGTTTCTCAAATTTCTGTCCCGCAGTTATCGGTGGATTGGTCAAACCACCAAAACTTACACAAAACCTTAGCAAGCTTGGTGTCACACCAATAAGAGGTTCCACTTATGTCTCGCTTACGTTTACGCATTTATTTTCATCGAGTATTTTTCTTGAATATTAACATTTTGTCTTCAATCGAGGACCATCTGCCCGGTACTGACGATGCCCAATAGGCTGAAACAGCTGTCTACCGGTTATCAGAATAGTATTCATCTATTTATTATTTGATTTTCATGGAATTATTTTCCAGCAGCTTGACTGCATTAACCTTTCTCCATTTCATATTAGACAGCTCGCAAAGTAGCACCTCTACCCGACTTTTTATCGATTACATCGTCATATTTCAACCAATTCACAGAAAATATCAATAAAGTGTACACATGAATCTTACTTCTCAAATCGCTTCGCCCATTTGGTGTTTTTAATTTTATGGCACACAGACCGAAGATGAATACGACGAAGGGCTTTAGTATCTTCAACTGTTTAATATGAGTCAGTGAAAAAAAATACATTTTTTATGAGCCAAGATATACAAAAAAATATCGAAAATAATTATTGAAAACAAGATTTGGGTAATATCTGCTTCTTTATTTTTTCACGATGGGTAAAATATTTGCAATATTGTCATAGTATTTCATTGAATTCTATCAAATCATTTTGATATATTACTATTCATGTTAATTTATTTTACAATTTAGAATTTATTTCGTATACGTCTACTACAACCGTAGCTTTTTCAATCCAACTGAATAGTGTCAATGATTTTCACCCAGTGAAAGGTCAGTGTATTCAAAAAAAATTCATATGTCTTGTTTACCGACAGAAGAACAAACCTGAATCAGATGTAACATACATAATTGTGATTGTGACCAATTTTCGAAGTTGTTTCTGATAACGATTCCTAAACGTCAAGCTAACTTCCATCATTCTATTCACTTCAGTCTTATCCTACTATAAAGCTACAAATTTTTTTCCACCTGACGGGACTGTTGTAAACCTCAGAACTGAATAATGTTTCACTATATAGCTCTGGTCTCGCACCCCAAGAACAGAATCGATAATACATTAGTAAAAGTTTCGTAACCAGCGAGATGTTTTGTGGATGGTGTATATTCATGCAAACATTCCTTATGGAAAACAAACAAAAAGTTCCATGACCAGAAGTGTTAACTTTGTTTCCGAAACAATGTAATAGTTTTATACTATCCTCTGCAGATTTTTGCTCTGACATATTCCATTAGGTACTTCAAAAACATCAGTTTTCAAATACGCTTTATACTCTCCGGAAAATGGATTTTCCATTGTATTCGAGCCGAGGACATAAAATAGGATTTCTTATAGTTTTTCACTGAAGGCATTTCCATGGAAGGAGTTGTGTTACTGTTTAATGAATTCGCAAATTGGAATTTCTAGGAGAGATTAGAACTTGAATTAAATTCATTACAAAAATAATCGTGAAATAGATCGACAAACTTGCCTTGAAAAGCCCATTGTTCGGAAAATATTCATAAGAAATATTTCATTCATTTTGTATAAAAATAATTATTCAACGTTTGAAGTTATTTAATTTAGAAAAGCGATTTTTTGTCATAAAATAATCAGTATATCTAGTTGGTTCATGAATAAATATTTCACGTACAACATTTCTTTTTCAGGAACCAAAGTGCACCTCCTAATCTGATAATAAAATTGAGTAACGTTCATCTCTAACCTAAAAATACGCAGACTGGTAAGCGGATATAATATTTGAAGTTATTCCATTTTTCTTGAATATCTGATAGGAAATATGATAAAAATCAAGCAATAAAATTACGAATATAATCAACAAAGACATATATCAAAAAAAGAATTGTAGATGTTTAAAATCTGGAGGAAAACTCAATATCTATGAAAAATGAAGTAATAGATTTGATAGAGAACGTTTTTCATCAATTCAAAATATAAGAAAAAACTTTGAATGAATTCGAGCCTAAACAATTTTGAAGAAATATGCAAGTGAAGAACTGAAGATGACAAGGTTTCTGATGAGTATGAAACGATGTCAATAATAGTGAAGCAGTAAAGGCATGAAATGGAAGCGAAATCAAGAAAAAAGTCTCAACTCTTGAAAGTGGTAGTATTTAATAATGATAATCGTACTTTTTATGGGTTCTAAGAACTTTGCTTCACGCGCAGATGGGCTGAACACTTATTGGTGGAAAAAACTACCCAGCACTCAGCGCCACCTGGCAAGAGGTTTCAACTCTGTAATAAGTGTTATATATTGTAAACGATTATTCACCTCAGTTGACCGAGTATTCAAACGGGTATATGAAGAGAAGATTCGTTGGATCTAAAGAGAACCTGCTCATCGATAGATATATAACGCAGGACTCAATACAGTATAATTCTATCCTCTTTATGTAGTGGATCGATTACCACAATCTTGCAATTGTTCGATGTCCTGCGATACCTGCTATTCTGCGATAGGGTTTATCCTGTAGAATAGTGTATGAAATAAATTGATTTAGAAATTATCCATTGAGCTCAGAGGGTATAGTTGTGGCAGCCCCGGATACCGGAGGCATAAGGTCACTTATTTGTTCCATGGATGATCTCAGACTTAATACCTCTGGATAAAAGGATCTCCATCAGTCCTTGAGGGTTGTGAAAGAGTTCATGCATGACTATTGGTATGAGATTCTGGATAGACAAATGTGCAGCGGTACATCTCAGAAGATGACGATACGGGGACTATGGAGAGCCCAACGATGGAAGCATTTTGCACCATCTGTAGGCCAGAGAGATGTATCCTTACTTCGGGATGGAACAACGCCACTTACAAAAGTTAAGAGCAGTGAAGAACTCTCTCCGCACAGAGTATTAGCACATCGTCAGATCTGGTCTGTAACTACCGGGAAAAACAGATCCACATGCCATTCCAACTTCAATCCACACGTTTGGATTAGTGACATGTACCCAACGGGATTTGTATCAACCTCTATTGGAGTTCGCATCCCAAATCGTCCGTTTCACGATTGTAATGATAAACTTGGTTCATTTCTAGACACTCAACGAGATGATCAAAATACTGCCACCGAGTTGGAACCATCCAGCAAAAGGCCCATATGAAAACCGAAGAGGAAACTTCGTAGAGTCGAGAAGAAAAAAACTACCCGTTTAACTCCTTTTCTCTCAGTCCAATGAAAATTGTCAAATATGTAACTACTGTTCGTACAGCGATTACTGCAAACCCCAACAACAATGCGATTTATCGGCACACTTTTTTAATTTTTATTGACGCTAGCACATTGGCAAAAATTGACAACTCGTGAAAGAAAATAGTATTTTCCATATGAAAAAATATTACAGTGTGGTTTGGTACAAAATTTAAAATAGATTTCCTAACATTTTCGCAACAACTTCACATTGAGGACTTCGGCGTACCAAAGCGCCTGATCTTCGCTTCATCATGGCCTGGAAGGATGGTCTCAACACTCCAGTCTACTACTGTTGCCTGATGACTATACAGGTGTCTGACACAAGACAGACCTGAGGCAAGTTGATTATATTCGTTCCCCACCTTCAAGCTCATACTAGCTAATTACCCTGAAGTACTTCTTCTCAGCCATCAGAGCGAAACGATACTTGTTGTGTAGTTTTCAGCTCCTGGCGAGACAAATATCGCCCGAAAACAGAAGGAAAAACCAATCGAACTCCATACACTCTATACATAGACCACTCTGTCAATTTTTTTTCTATTATGGGGGTCCTTGGTGGAATGATGCCCTCTGTTGTCTCGAAGCCCAAAATTATGCCAACTTGCTGTACTAAGGCAGAAATCTCAGCTGGACAAATGCAAAAGGCTGTCATTCTTGGCTTACAACGCTTGTTTAGGATACATATTTCTCGGACTAAATGGTCACTTACCCCATCGGTATGGGAATTGGTCATTGGTTAATAATGCTGGCGCGCCCTTCCGAAAGTATCGGGGTGTAGAGGATGAGGACCGACCAGGAAAAAATATTAATAATGAAAATAATATATTTATTTTACTTGTTGAAAAGCAAAAAAGAACAAATATATTTCTTAATAAAATAACAGGAAAAAGTCAAAATGAAATTACATGCGAATGAATTAGGAGAAAAAATAACATAATCGTCGTTAAAATTCATGAAAATTTTCGGTCCAAAATAAGACGGCTTTTCTGGTAGCGGGTTGTTCGAAGCGATCTAGATACTAGTAAATCTACAAAATGAGTTGGATCATTATGAATTTGCTAATTCGATAAAAACTTGATCTGTCCTCATAAACAAAAATACACAATTCATAAATATATAATTCAACAATCATAAGAAGTTTGTTATTTTAAAGCCCTCCTACATGACTGCATCCATCCAACACTAAAATACACTAACTTTACTAATATCGACCATTGAACCGGAACCTCTTCAGTATCGCATTTCGACTGGGATGAAAGATATTGCAAAGCTGCACATTTCTTCATGAACGACTACAGGTTATCTTAGAAGATCAGAAGGATATATTCTGGCTAGTGTGTACAATTAGTTTCCTACGTAAGGAGTACTTGCGTCTCAAGACATATACCTGTGTTACTTACCTTCCTAATGAAGATAGTCCCAGACTGACTGTCAACCAGGCCCTTAGTATATTGGTACTAGAAAACTTTATCTGTAACTGACCTGCCGCGGTTTTTGGCGTTAGAAAGGGTCCCACTCTTGAAGATAACCTAAAATACCACTTACCAATAAAAACATCGGAACTACGTGATGTGTAAGGAATATAGATTGGAAACGTCAATGAGCGTATGAATATTACTACAGACAGTCCAACTTGGGGCATGGATGACCCAAGAGTAAATCGAAACTCGCCATGAAGAATGGAAAAAACTGGCATATCGACAGGATTCCACTATGGTCTATGTCAGGATAATCAAGAATCACAAGCTACGAAAAATCGGATGTATGTGCAGGACACGGAACACCAACTCAGGATATTGGTCTTGACCTAGCTATGTTGGTAACAAATTTGATCAGAAAATAAGTCATCAAAAAAATAAAAAGTTGTGGGGACTGAAAATGCACATAGTAAAATATAAGGAAGTCGACAGAAAAAATAGAAACCTGTTCCAACACGGCGGGGATTGGCTTCGAATAATCACAGGGCAACTCGAAACAGACTATTCATTTGAAGGATATTTGATCTAAATGAACTTTTATAAACAAAGATCTCAACTTCAGGCAATGCAAGAAAGAGACAAAGGTAGCTCGTACGCCATAATTAATGCGAATTTGAGGCGCTGCATTACTGCACTGCATGCAATTCACGGTTAAATTTGATCTTCTACTCTGGAACGCACTGTTTACATTCTAGTGGTGTTAGTAGACGATCTAATCACCAATTTCAATGAATTTCATTCATTTTAATGTGTTTAGATTGTTGCTAAGAGTGCTAAATTTTGGCAACAACTTTTTCTCCTCTTTACCTCATTTCCATTCCAAAGTTACGTAAACAATTGTAATTGCCCAGTTTTGCGCTCGTAAAGAAAATACTTCCACCACAGAAACTCTCAAGAATAACTACAATTTTGTCAGATATTTTTCACGGTGTGGATATAACAGGAAAAACGATAGAAGTGTTTTCACAAAATACCAAGCGACATTAGTTTTTGAAGTTTTCATTTCATTTCGATAAAACGTTCCTTTGTATTCGACTGGGTATCCTTTCATTCTCTAAACTCGAGCGACAAAGACTTCGAAAGTGGACTCATATCCTGCACGGCTTTGCATAAATATACCGACCCGTTGCAAAAACCGACGGAACAGCTCTTTGTCCTTCGCAGAACCAGAGCGGGCTTAGGAAAAAATGGCCGATTTAGGAGAAGAATGAGTGTTGAGAATGAAAGTGGTCGGCATAGTAGCAAGTTGCGAAGAATGGGTAACGGGATTTGTATTGTTTATAAATCGATCGGATCTCATTCTTTTACGGTATCTTGTCAGAGGATCGCTCTAGTCTGGCAGGTGTTCTTGTCCCTGTTAACTGGTCTGTGTAACAGTGTTGCCAGGCGAAATTTTCTGAATTATATTGGCTCAAAAAAATTCAGGAATGTTCAACTACGTCGATATAACTTTTCTCTCCAAACTATGATTGATCGAAAGAACCGATGTTTTTAAAGGAAAATCATGAAATTATATTTGAGACCCCTGTTTTCACTGAAGTAGTGATGTTAGACTGAAAATCATAATTGCAGTACATTCACATTATATTTAAGTACACATTTCTTGATGAAGCTCTTTTTTTTACAAAAATTATTCCAGGAATTTTTTAACATATTGTATTGTCTTTTGTCAAATCAATAAACACAAAACAACTGAGTGATATTAAAGCAAGGAATTTTCTCTCAATCACACTATATTTCGTAATTTTGTTGAAATCAATGAAAATGATCGAATGGTGGTGGATTGAAAGTTAATGTATTTGTTTAAAATCTGTTTTTCCGTTAATGAGCTGTCGTCCCCATACGAACGACAATTCTCAGAAGTTGAGAAGTTGAAATCACAGAATTATTTCAAATTTTCCAAATACTTCAAGTATCTCTTTTCAAAGAAAGTGTAACGTATTTGAGTCCCATGAAACTGTTTTGTTATATTCATCATATGCTTTTTATCTGTTTGGAAATACTTAAAATCGTGTGGATTGTATATAAAATTGATGTAGAGAAGGCAGAGAATCAGAACGACTCGTTCTATTGTTGAATCTGGGAAGAGAAAATTACATTTGTCAATTCTGTCACCGCTAAGTTCTCAATCTTCGTCTTCAACTCTATTGAATTTTATACCGTATCCATACTTCTTCTTTTGCCTGATCTTGGCTCTTCACAGAACATAGGGCCAGGAATCTTATAATTGAAGTAAAAAAATGAACCAGCTGGTAGTCGGAATGTGAATGCTTCATCAGAAATTATTGGTTATTAGTTCTTGATCATTTCTATTTGTCTTTAGATTCTTCATATATGAACAGAAAATCCTTCTGTTCGGAAGGTAAGTCAGAAGGAATTTATTTTCATCTGGCAACGCTTCTTCCTAACTCGATTCGCCAAGCTGAGATTCAACTGAAATAATGACTTGAATTGGACCACGTCGGACAAAATTTGACAATTCATCTTGATATAGATGGTAAATTGCAAAAATTGAAATATTTCTCATTATATTGGAAAAAAGACAGAATACTTCGAAATATGGGTACTAAATCTTCTGTCATATCTGATAGTTCGTATTTATAGTGTTTTTGAATTATTTACAATTCAGGTCATGTGGAAATGTGCAAAAAGTTACATGATGTGTCAGTCGATTCGGTATATCAATAGTACATTTTTATCAGATACCCAATAAAAAGATCTTCAATGTAGTTATCGAGCTTATATCTAGCGAGATCCATTAGCATGAAAGGAAAATGAAATATAATTTTTCTTGCATTTAAAATGCTATTCAGAACTAAGGGATTATGCCACGGATAGTCAACTTCTAGCATTTTTCATATCTACCAGCAAGGAATTGTATAGTTAGAATGGATTCATTGATTTTAAAGTATTTAGTTGACATTTATTATTACAACACCTTACCGGACGATAACTTACACAGAAATTGTGCAGGTTCTTACACTCGTCGGTCCTCATCTCCAATGTTAGTATGTTAGTGAATATCAGTAGGTTTTTAGGTTTAATAGTTGAACAGAATAAACTCAATAAAGTGGTTTTTGTCATTGAATATTTCCATACTGAACATTCAACACTACTTACTGAAGAGAAATCGTCTAAACTATATATCAAATGCGTCACGAGACAATGCAAAATTTGGCACATTCAGGATATCGCCTGAAGTCGCAAGGTTGTCAGACAAGCATCATTTGAATATCTCTTTTTTTGTGTTTCGGTGTTGTTAGCATATTTCTCCTTCGCAGGTTCGAATGATTCACATCATTGAATATCAATATTCAGGCATTTTGTAGAGAAACATATCATACGATTCTGTTCAGACGACTGAACCATCCAGCGACTTGCAATTTATGTAAAATACATATGGAACGTCGTATTTCATAAAGAATTCTCAAGAATTTTCAACCGTTCGTATTTTATCAATCGTATCTCTCAGAGGACCATAGTCTACAATGATTAAAATGCGAGAGAACCACAGCTGTATTTTCAAATTGTAAGTCAAAAAGTGTCTTCACCAAAAGTTAATTATCGATGACATTCAGGCATTATTTAGTTTATGATCCAAGATATTCGTAAAGATCGGCAACTTTCAGTTGTAATACTTCATTACTCGTTTCTTGATCTTCAACCAGAAAGAGGTAGGTACATTTGCGCAGTTGGAATAACTTGCTCCAGATTTTCTACAAAAATACAATACAAGTGCCTAAAAAAATAATCAAATTGAAATATATCTTCGATCATCATCTACAGAAATGTAACAGAAATACTGTATTCCTTTTCAACATTTGTCACTCTAGACCAACTCAGCTACACCTGGATAGAAGACACCAAGCATATCAATAGAACAAAAAATACGCTTTACTTGAGAGTTTCAATAGGGTTTGGCATCCTCAACATCGAAATGAATTTATTACCAAAAATACTAAATTAATATTGAGAATAAATGGTCATTGTAGAAAAATATCAGAGTGTCAATGTTTTGAAACGTTCAACTCTTTCCAATGATATCCTTGATGGGTAATAAAACAGGGTCTTAACCTAGGGTTTAATGCACCAAACCTCACAACCTCTGATCAAAATCCTATTTCCAGAAACCATCAAGAAAACTCAAAGCTTTTGTTTCACACTTCTTACGATTCTTGGGTTACGGGACTAAGATAGTCTTGGGATACGGGACTCTGGTAGTCTCTAGAAGTAGTCACTTCAGATCCTATATTTTATTTTTTTTCTTGATTGATTCGGGCGGGCGTTACTTGATGAAGATCAATGGTAATAGTACGTTTCAACTACGAAAAAGCTATTATGTTAGCGAAACAGGTCCTGATATTTTTTTCAAATAAAGTTTGTGGACATCAAATCTTATGGTGTAGTTTATGATGTAGACGATCTCCTCCTTTTGTCCAAATTATTTATTTTGCACATGCTATTAGTGGTTCTGATACTTTTATTGGTTCTTATGCTTTTCATGATTATATACTCTTTATGATTTTGCGATTTTACGAGTCTACGATTCTAATGATATTATGATCTCAATAATTTTGATGATTTTGCCTGATAGAACCATAATACAAAAAAATGTGCAAAAATCAATAATGACTCTGCGAGTTTTTCAAATAAAATATTTTAAATAATGATTTTTTAAATTACCACCACATGCTCATACAGGATGTTCATTACACATGCGGCAAAAATTCAAGGGACTATTCCTTGTACTATTCTTAGGATATTTTGTACTTTGATGATTTTTAATAGGGCGCTTTGTTTCGAAAATACGGAGCGAAAAAGAATTTCAACAATAACAATTCATTACCAAAAAATCACATGTAAAGTTTCCTAATCTACAAGAATTGTTGAAAATGACTACCTCACACTACGATGTAAGAATCCAATTTTCTCCTCATCGACTCCCGAACTCTTTCAAAAACATCCAGCAAATTGAATGTCTGCACCCGTTTGTAGTAAAGGAATGTTGTTGATAGGTAACAACGGAATTATTAGATTTTTCATTACTTGGTAG
>WOGJ01014073.1:3431-14589 GCA_015342185.1 Leptinotarsa juncta | reverse complement strand
ATATAATAATTTGAATATTTTTTCTGTTTTTGGGAGGTCAAAATCTGTAAGAAAATGTAAAAAAATCCTATGCAGTTTTTTGGTCGCAGACCTGTGTAATCCTCGTTTGTACTTCAAAATAAAATGCCTGTTATCATTATTAGTCCATACTCGTTTAGTGTTTAATGTATTTTCATATAGATATATAATATATCTTTTATTCTGAAAATTAATCATTAATTTTTTGTCCTTCAGTCTTGGTTGAGTTTTAATTTTTTTTCGTCGGTTTTAGTGGGTTTCTTTATGTTCGTTTGTATTACATTGTTATTATTTTATTGTGCTGTTGTATATTCATACATAAACATTATTATTATTATTAATTTATTATTAATATGATTATATTTCTATTCTGGCACAGATTATGGATATTTCAATTTGTTTGTAGACTTGTAATCTGTTTATTTGTAACATATGTAATTTTTTTTGTGTACATAAATTACTTCATTTCAATTTTTATTACAATTATAGTGTTCGTTATGAATGTTACTATTGCTATCGTTTCTTTTTCTGCTCATAAACGCACATGTAATATATTTTTGTTGTAGATATGTTTCAGAGAGTCAAAAAAGATTTTCTTATTCGAAGTTAATTGTAGAAAATGCTCAGAGCAATGGACAAAATATGAATAGGTACCTAAAAAGGAAAAAAACTCTCGAAAAACTTTACCGTACATAGAGAAACATGAAAGTTGCTATTGTGTTTTTATTTAATTCAGTCAACCAATTTCCAAGGCCGTAATTTAAATGAGAATAAATCACCCAATTATAATCAAATATTACCAAAACACCCCGAAATATAAAATAAAATTTAATTTCTCAGTAAGATAAGTACTTTCTGATCATTCCCATATTGACTTCAATTTAAGAGCCACCGGTAGACAGCTCGATTGACGCCAAAATGTGAAAAATTAGAAAAGTACTTGATAGAAATAGCTGCGTAAACGCATGCGAAACATAATTGGAACCACCTGCCCGGTACTGACGATGCCCAATAGGCTGAAACAGCTGTCTACCGGTGGCTGTTAAATTGAAATCAATATGGGAAAGATCAGAAAGTACTTATCTATTTATATTTTGATTTTTATGGAATTATTTTCCAGCAGCTTGACTGCATTAACGTTTCTCGATTCAATATCATTTCTAGAAACATGTGGATTCGTTTTCCGATGGCATTTCAGGTTAGCTTTCCAAATTTCTGTTACCGCAGTTGTCGGTTTATTGGTCAAACCACCAACACTGACATAAAAACTTGTCAAGTTGACTTGGGTGTCACACCAATAGGTGGTTTCACTTATGTTTCGCTTGCGTTTACGCAGCTATTTTTAGTTTTTCACATTTTGTCTTCAATCGAGGACCGCCTGCCCGGTACTGACGATGCTCAATAGGCTGAAACAGCTGTCTACCTGTGGCTCTTAAATTGAAATGAATATGTCAGTGTCAATTGTTTTGTTGTCTCGCTCTTTGTCCTTCAACCACATGACTTTTACCGGTAATTCATAATTTCAAAACAAATAACGATTTTCAATAAGTAAATTCAAATAATCTTCCTTATATCAGTGAGAAGTGAACCTCTTCTGTTGTAGTGTAGTGTGGTTTTTTTATTGATATGTTGATACAAATTTTGGTAGCTCTTCCTTGAAAGTGATAATGAATTTCATCGAAATAGAGGAATAACTTTTGTTATAAGAGTACAGTTCCGTTCTACTGATCATCCAAAGATACTCTCTAAGTTTTGTTATTTGAGATTTATTTTTGCAAAATATTAGAAAGAAATCAAGTAACTAAAGTTCAATGAGCTTCTTACTGTTTTTTATATATATAACCATCAACAATCTGAAAAATAAACAAATTTAAATCAAAAAAGAATCCGCTGAAGTGTAAAAAAGTGCAAACTGAAAAGTTCACCCGAAAAGTTTATGCGTAATATGAATCACTGAAGAGTCAAATTAATCAGTATCTTGTCGTATTCATGAATTTAGCTTACAAATTTTAAAAATCGATTGAAAAAATTGAATTTTTATACTTAGCTTTCTTTAGTGTTCGACGAAGTATTGAGTTCTCCACAAAAAATGGCTTTCAAAGAATTTCCAATGAGCTATCAAACACATGTCCATTCAGTTTGTGTTTAACTTTTAATATATCAACACCAAAAAATTTGAAGTAGTTCATCAAGGCTGAATGTGAAAAACTGTTTTAAACTTGAAAAAGCAATTTTTGAAACTTGTTTCCAACAACTTTCAAGAGTTTCATGATTTTCATATATTGTTATCCCATAAAGGAAGTTTTCACACACAGAAGATGAACAATTTTCATCAAAAGACTTTACTCAGTTTATCGAAAAATGCTTTCATGAGTTGGAATTTCATGTTGAAAAAAGTGTTTGTGATTCTGTTAACCAACACAAATTATTGAATATAAAAATCGTCTACAGGAGCAAAAGGTCAATGAACTCTTGCTGTAGCACATACCTTCACCAAAAAACTATAACGTTTTTCCACAATGTTAGAAAAAAGCGCGAGTTATTTAAAACTTGTCAACTTTTTTTTCTATCTATTCGAGGAGTGAATCTTCTTTCTTTCTGAACAAACATTTTTTAACAACGTTGAACTGGTAATTTTTTCAAAGTTACTTTTTGAAGATATCAAACAATAAGAGCATTTACACGTCAAAACTCGAACTGCGCGAAACTCGAAAACAACTGGGATGAACTTGATTCTATTTTTGAAATGTTCATTTGAGGGTTACTCGTAGTATATTAGAGAACCATGAGTACAGCTTCCTCAAAATCTTCCTGAACACTGAAGAAATTGGTGAATGAAATGCATCTCGATAGTCACGCACGGGTGGGAAACAAAATTATTCGCTTATTGGCCAAGAAACCTCGCTCCTCCTCATAAGACACTCCCCACTATACCGTCTTAAGTCAGTAGTACGTCGATGTATAAAAGCATTGCTTGCAATGACACTTCTGTAGACACCGTGAGGCATTTGATTATATAAATCAGGTATCTACAATACGCGATTTTAAATCATAGTAATTAATGAAATTATAAAATGTTCGTTCACGATAGTACAGTGCTATGGAAGTTGGTGTCGGAGGCGTATTCAACACAAGTTTTACTTGCAACCTCACTAGTGTTACTCGTCATGAAATTAATCCAACTTATTAAACAAGAATGGAATCTACCCCCAGGTCCCTGGGGTTTGCCGATAGTGGGCTCAATGTGGTCTGTGAACGGCAGCGAACTCCACCTGTATTATCAAGATCTCGCCAAAAAATATGGACCGATATTCTCCGTCAGACTCGGCAGTCAACTGTGTGTAGTTCTGAGTGATCCCAAACAAATAAGGGAAGTTTTCCGAAAAGAAGAGTTCACCGGCAGACCCACTAATGAATTCACAAACATCTTAGGAGGCTACGGTAAGCGTGAATTGAATTAATTCATAGAAGATTAAAAATAATTTGCGCGGTTCTATAAATAAAAGTTGTATATGATTGACATACTTTACGATGGCCTTCGCAGGTCACATCTCTAGTAAAAGTGATCATTTTCATTATCTGAATAAGTTGATATCGTATCACATAACCTAGATTGTGAGCGGCTGAAAATGATAATTACTTGTAAACAAAGATCAATATTTACTTATTCGATTATATGGCAGATTTTTTTATTGAATATGCGATTATTGAATGGAATGATAGTAGAGTGAATTTTGAAATATAACAACGTTCTCTGAAGAAGAATAAAATTTACAAATCATATGCACTAAAGGTGCTGTTGAAGAAACAAAATAATTTCAGAACCCGTTCAATAGCTAAGAGTAGTTTTGTCCCTTTCGTTGATTCCTATCGCTTCTTTTAATAAGACAATTCTGTTCTTTGACAGAAAAAAAAGAAAACATTATTTTCTTCTGCAATTTGTTCAATTATAACTCAGAAATCAAATCACAATTTCTGTTTAGTTTATCTGGGAACTTAAGTTGAAATTTCATCTCATTTTCAGGAGTAATAAATATTGCTGGAGATTTATGGAAACAGCAACGTAGGTATCTTCATGCTAGTTTTCGTAGTTTTGGTATGTCATACTTGAATGCAAGAAGAGATCTCATGGAAAAGCGTATTATGGACGAGGTTCATAGTTGCATCGGGTATTTGAGAACAATAGGAGGAAAACCAGTGGATACGAGTGAGGTTTTTGCTGTTAACGTTTCCAATGTTATATGTGGGATGATGATGTCTGTTAAATTCTCCCATAATGACGTACAATTCATTCGCTTTATGAATTTGATTGAGGAAGGCTTCAGACTATTTGGATCATTGGAAGTAGCCAATTTGATACCGACCTTGAGTAAATTGCCTTTTTTTTTCGGAGGAGTAATGACAAAAATTGAACAGGTAAAAACCTCGTCGTTAACATGTTACAGTTGTTTATTCACTCAGAAGAACACATGACTCATTTTTTTAAGAAAATTTTTTAAAGAATATTGCTCAAAAGTTGAGATGATAGCATCTTTAATTATTCATCAATGAACCCTTTTTCAATTATGGAACTTTACAGAATCGTGCGGAAATGGCAGAATACATGCAAGAGAAAATTGACGATCATAAAAAAACGTTCGATCCAGGCAATCCAAGAGACCTTCTTGATATGTACGTGAATGACGTTTCTTTGGCAATGAAAGAAGGAAATGTGGATAGATTATTCCATGGAAAAGATCCCGGTAAGTAGAATATAAAAACTTCCCCAGTGATCATTCAAACAACCAAATTTCGTTCTTTGCCGCTCATAAAGTGAATATTTTTTATAGATCGCCAGATCCAACAAATCATGGGTGATTTATTTTCCGCTGGGATGGAAACCATCAAAAGTTCGCTCCAGTGGTCGATCTTGTTCATGTTGCACTATCCAAATGAAATGAAGGCTGTCCAGGAAGAACTTGATGAGGTAGTTGGACGTGGAAGATTGCCGGCACTGGACGATATTTCCTATTTGCCCATTACAAATGCCACCCTGAACGAAATTCTCAGAATTGCGAATATAGTGCCTCTGGGAACAACCCATGCCCCTACTAGGTAAATATTTCTCAAGTATTTGAACAAAATTAAGTTCACGCAATATCTGCAAAAGATAAATCCTTTCCGAAGCTTAACGAAGCTAATTGTGATTTATTGATTTAAAATATTAGTACCATCAGATTATTTAATTTCTGAAATTTTCCGTTATCGTTTACAATATTTATTCAAGTATTTCATTAGTAACGGTACAACTCTGGTCTGGAATATCATAAATGAATGGCAAATTCCATTAAAATTTTTCTAAAATTTTATGAACCCGTAGCATAAATTTATCGTCAATTATCACCATTCGTTCATCCCAAATCTCAGTTATAATAATGCTGATTCCATCTGAATTGGAATTAAAACTGAGACAGAGATATATTCACCAAAACATGAAATATCCAAACTTTCAGGTGTACTTTATTTGGTTGATTATTTGTATCGTATTTCACAATCTGGAAAAAAAATTAAATGAAATATTCATTCTGAACCATATCCATCAACGTAAACGAAAAAATATATCTGTTAAATATATTGATTGATTGTAATGATATATTAAATTCTACAAAATATCTGACCTAGTCAGAAGATGAAAAATCGAAAATATTTCTTAGCCCCGAAAATTAAAAGTTTGATTTGTTAGAAAGCTAATTTCTTTTCGTTGGACTCCACTGATATTACTTTCTTATCAACAGAACTAAATAATTACTGACCAGGTGTTCAAGAGCATAACCAGAAAAAATATTACAACTCCATAATATATACTTATTCAAGTAACTCCTTATTTTGAGATAGGTAGCGCCAGCGCTGTCAAAAAAATATAGTCAGTGATTTAGTGATATCCCTAGGTTGAAATTTTCCAGAAAATTAATGAAAACTCTATAAAGTAAATGTGCTTGATTCACTTTACTGTTTTGATTCAGTTTTTGGATGATTTCAGCTAGGGAGATCATTAGGTATGCTCTCTTCATTTTTTCACAGGTGTAGAGCAGCTATTTCCTGTAGATTTTGATCTTTTGGAAAACAATTTAGATGAAAATATTAGCCTTCAGAAAACTCCTGTATATTTTCAATGCCAGCTCTTCGACTACAAATATATAGTGATCCGTTTTCATGATTATTCAGCCAAACATAATTTGACACCTGGTAACAGAAACATTTTACCTTAATATTAAAAGACATAGTTTTGACCTCATTAAAAATTTTCGATTTGAGATATTAGAATAAAATATCATTAATCATTCATATACTCCGCTCAACAATTCAGCTAACAGAGGTTTCAGTAACTCTCCTTTTCATTTCGATGTTCATTGTCCTTGAAGTAATGTATGGCTTTAAGTCTACTCAGTGGCCCAATCGAAACTTACTCGAACAATTTTGATGGTGATACTTCTGAAAATCAGCGTGTTTCTTTCCTCATAAGTCATTTTGGTTCAATTTGAATTTATAAATGAAACGAACGGTGAAATTCAAATCTCTCTTTATATGGATTTAGAAATTTTAAAATAGAGATTAACAAAATGTCGAAAATAATTCAGAAACCCTCATTATCTGAGAATTTTTTATTGACTGTTAGATATTTCTGTCCAGTTTTATTTTCATAACATTTTGCAATATTGGTTTCAGTTAATTTTGAACATTTTAGAGCTTTAATTTTAATTATATCCTCCAACTCAGAAGTTTTTCACAACGTGAGATTTTTGTGTTCTTAGAAATAAATTAGTTTCTATTTTAGTCCAGAAACTTTTTAGTTTTCGAAAAATCGTAATATCGAAAAGTCAATCAAATAATTAGTTGTCTGTTTACAAAAAATTACTTTTCAAGCAACTTCTAATATAATTTTATGAATAAATTGCTACCAAACAATTATAGAGACCTTTGTCAAAAACAAGTAGATATGATGCGAAATGGAAGTATATGAGATTGTAAAAAAATAATTTACGAACTTGTCATAAATACAGAATTCTGTTTTCAACGTTTCTCCAGTGCTTCCTTCAGTTTCAATGAAAGACATTGTGATAAGAAAATAGACCATCGTCTTCATCAGAAACCAATTAATTTTTTTTCAACCCAATACTTGAAAAACTGATATAGATATAGAAACTAATTTCAATCACCAAAAAACTACAAATAGCAATGGTGAAAAATGTTTTAAAAATTTTACAGTGTATTTTATTTGTGGGTTTGAATTTTATCTCAAACATAACTGTTAAAGTTTAATGAAATTGTTTGGGAAACAATTTTCGCAGATTGAGTAATATTGAATTTTCCGTCTCACTATTTTGTGACCTGTTGAATATAAAGCAATTCGACTTGATGCTTTCTGTTTTTCGAAAAATCATGACAAAATCACACAAAGATGATAAACTGATTGAGTTGAGTTCCTATATTTTGTAGAATTATGTTGAAATGTTTGAACAGTGGAAGCCCGGGTCATTAAATTAAAAAAATATCACGAACCATATTCAAATGAAGTAATCAATAAGTAATCATAAAACTATCATAGTTAGAAAATTTTGGAACAAAATTTTTTGGTACACGGAGTATGTAACATGTGAATTCAGTTCTGTGGCAATGTAAAATTCGGCTCCTGCAAACAAGTGAAAGCTATCGGCCTAAAAATAATTTATTTTTCGGTCGATGAACTTCGGTCATTCAATTCAGACGATTTCTTAAATATTTCGTAATCACGCAAAACGACTGTTGAATATAAGACAATACTGAAGAGTTTATGCAAGTTAAGGTTCAGTATACGCAGTATTATGTAAATCATTTAGAATTAACTGAAGGTAGGAAGAATATTAGTTTCTAATCTCGTGTTTGTTACAGGGTCATAAAGTTGGGAAAATATACCTTGCCTAAGCATGCGCAAGTTGTGCCCCTACTTCACTATGTGCACATGAACCCAGATCTGTGGGACGAGCCAGAAAAGTTCAACCCTTCCAGATTTATCAGCTCTGAAGGTAAACTCTTGAATCCAGAAAGCTTCTTACCATTTGGAGAAGGCAGAAGAAAATGTCTTGGTGAAGTTATGGCTAGGATGGAGATCTTTTTATTTTTCTCGTCGATTTTACACTCCTTTGATCTATCCGTACCAGAGGACCATCCATTACCTAGCTTGAAAGGTATCGCTGGTGCCACACTCAACCCAAATGCTTTTAAAGTATGCCTCAAGGATAGACCTCTGATTGGGTGTGCCAATTAGACCGGTTGATAGCAATAGCATAGTAGAGAACATTGAAAATGGTTCAAAAAACGAAGTACAAAAAGACATATATGGCAAATCAGTGCATATATTATTCATTCGTTTGCCAATCAAAGTGTTTTAACTTTGATTACTTACCGATATTTATTGTTACGAAACCCTGTAGGAGAGCACGGTTGAGTTTGTTTCCTAATCGCTAACAGGGATACAGTACTTATACATCAGACATATATTTTTCACGAGAAAAATCAGATCTCCGATTCAGGTCGGCTGTGCGAGTTTAAAAATGTGTTCAATATCGTTTATATTATTAGTCAGTAATGTAAAAAGACTAGTCAAGCATTTCATCCCATGTGACTCCAAACGCTGTTAAAGTACCTTTAAGTTCTTACCATTATGAAAAAATATTATTTTTTATTTATTTGTATCGTTACTCATCTACCAGAATATACAGGTTTGGAGCAGCATTTTCATTTATGTTACCATCTATTTACCAGACAATTTGATTATTGAATGTTTTTAGAGCTTCTTCATCATTAGATGTTTGTCATCCATTTCCATATAATATTAGTTTTGTATATATATATATATATTCATGCACAAATCTTGCATATATTGCAGTAGCAAATTATGTTAAGATTATAATATTTAGGTTATATAAATATTATTTTGACGCCCTTATGAAGCGAATAAAATCACAAATAAATCACTGTATTTTTATTTCTATTTTGTTCTGAAATTAGAATATGTTTCAATGCAAATATTGGAGGAATTAATTGATTTTTTCAACTCACTGAAAATATGACTTCATAATGTTAACAATTTTAGGAGCTGGCATTGACTGGAAACTAATACTAGTACAATATTCAAAATGAGTAAACGAGAAAATTCAATCTATCAAATCAAATCTTCGTGGTGAGAGTTGCTGTGTACTTCTAATTGAAAAACATTTTAAGCATATTTATAGACAACTACTGAATTATGAAATCAGAATTTTCCTACATGTGAAAACTAATTCAGTAACATACAAGTTAGCCGAACAAAAACGAAGGTCGTTATCAGGTCCAGCATCAACATTTAACGAAATCCTCGATTTTTCATTGAACGGGACACTCTTTTTCGGTCATTTTGAGTTCATATACCGCAAAAGATAGGTAGATTTCATTTCAAACTAGCCATCCACCCCGGCTCCGCACGGGTGCAATGCTGATACTGCATATAAACGCATGCGATTGCTGCTGATCATAAAGTACTAGAGGGCGATGCGCCTTCAACGCGCTATATATAGGCATGCTTCGCCAGCCCCCCGGCCGGTACCGTCACAACCGATATGTCCCTGCATTTTAAATTTGTAATATTTTCGATAATATTCATTTAAATTACCAGTTGTGAAGGGTCATATAGAAATCCGTTGCATAGTTTTAAAGAACTAAGCAAAACTTGCAAATTTGATGTTGTTGCCATGTTTTTTGTGAAGAGCTTGCAGAATTCTAGGGCAAGTTTATTGTTAATATCTGATGATGAAAATTGCACAGGGAAGAGAGAGGGTGATATTATTTTGAACGCAAAATATCGCAAAAAAAATCGGTTTTGTGAACGGGAATGAATTACTTTCCGAAACTTCAACCACCTGCTTTGAAAAACTCAGTGTACGGGGTGACCATGAAATTATTGTTTTTGGCACCATTCAGTTGTTTATGGAATGAAAAACTTGGTACAGAGGTACGGTTCTTTGAAGCCGATATTTATGTTGAAGAAAGAGTCAAAAACCTATTCCGAGTCAACCGGAAATAAACTCAAGTCTAGAATTTAAATAGAACCCTGTGTATTCTTAGTGATCATTTGATGTTTCTTTGATATATTTTTTCTCAAGGATATAACACAAGTGAGCATTTTTCACTGAAATCGTGCTTTCGGAGTCATCTTCTCCAAATTAAATACGGCAGCAATATATGAAATATTGTTGAACTTCGAGAACGATGTTCCTCATTTTATGAATAAAACTTTTAACAAACTCCCATTTAAATACTTTCTCTGATTTTGAAGTAGTAATTGTCGAAAATAAACAAAAAGCAATATTCCACTGGCACAAAGAAATGAACCGCATATTAACTTTGACATTTTTTTAGTACACATTGATTTTCAAATCCAACAACAATCCTGTTAGATTTTCAAGATTAATGAGTAATGGCATTTAAAAAATAAGTAAATAAAAAGTACCTTTCGGATCCTCCGGGATAAGGAAATACAAAGAGCAGATAGTTGTTGGTTCACAGATGAATCAAAAACACCTGGTTCTGATGCAGTCGCAGACCCAGGACAGAATCAAATTTTTTGAGTTCGGCAAATTCGTACTCTCACCCTCTGACCTAAAAGGTCACTCACCATACAAACTAATCGGCTTCGTTAAGAATCTGGGTTTATTTGGTCAAGTGTGAATAAGTGTGAGTCACAATAAACCCTTGCGTGTTGCGGTGGAGGGTCGAATAGACCCACTTACTTTGGACATTACCTAACCCAACCTACCTACGTGAATTGGGTCACGGTACCATTTTGAAAGGAACTGATTACTTAGGGTTCATTTTCGGTTACACTAAAATATCGACTTCAATGAACTATTATTCAGTTTCAAAATTTCAAATATTACCTCGGAAACAACTGAATGGCGCCCGCCGTGTACAAAGATTTCGTTGTAACCGGTATACCTACTGAATGTTTTTTTTAAATATACATTACGCATAACTTTTTGCAGATTTGTTCGTTTTTTGTCATATATGTATTATTTGAGTGTGCATGATGAAAATCCAAAGAAATCAATAAACATTTATCTCTTTAGAAAAATAATTGAAATTTAGT
>WOGJ01013823.1:0-16070 GCA_015342185.1 Leptinotarsa juncta | reverse complement strand
TCATAATTTCTGCAGTTATTCCATCTGGTCCCGGGGCCTTATTCCTCTTCATCCCTCTTACTGCTTCTTGTAGTTCTTCTCGGGTTATTTCCGGTACGTGATCCTCTTTGTCTCTTATTTCCTCTATGTCGTCCTTCTCTGGGAACAGTAGTCTGACAGATTCTTTCATACTTTCTACGGTTTGTTGGTATGGAGGTGAAGGGTTTAGTTCTCTCATCACCATTTTATACCCTTGGCCCCATATGTCCGATTCGAGCTCGTCGCATAGTTTTCTCCAGCATTCTCTTTTAGATCCGCTGATTGCCTTTTTTAGCTGTTTCTTCTTCTCCTTTATTTCTTGGTACCTGGTTCTCCTCTGCTCCTCTGAATCCGTTCTGTGTGCTCTTGTCATTAGTCTTCTCATTCTCAGGCATTGCCTTTTCAGGTCAAATATCTCCTGATTCCACCAGTAAGGAGTTTTTCTTTCGTGCTCATCTCTGTTGCTAATTGTTGCCTTTTCCATTCCTTTTTTTATCTGCCCTATCAGGTTCTTCTCCTGTATGTCTCGCCTTATTCCTATTCTCGCTATTTCTTCCGATAATCTATTCATATCGTACATTCTCCGTGATTTCTCTTTGATGGCTTTTCCATTCTGGTCCGTGAGGATGTCATATCTTATATGGGTGTGGTATGTCAATATGTTTTCTTCCACGCTCCTCCAATTTTTTATTGTGTTGGCTTTTCTGGTCTCGCAACATGTGACGTCTATATGTGTTCGAGAGTTTTCCCTTATGAATGTCGGTTCTCCCGTGTTCACTGCCACCAGATCAAGGGTGCTCATCCATTCTGTCCAAATCTCTCCTCTGTTGTCCGATTGTGGTGCCCCCCATTGCGGTGATTTGGCATTAATGTCCCCTGCTACCACCTTCCACTTTCCATTTCTGTCGTTTACATCTTCCATTATGTTCTCTACTTTTTGTTCGAATTCTTCTAATGTTATATTAGGGGGTAGGTAGCATGCTATTATTTCCATTTTGTTGAATTTCACCCTTATATAGCCTTCCTTCCTTACCACTTGCTCTATCCCACAGTTCCTATTTCTTATGTGGACCGCCACATTCTTTGCCTTGTCCAGAATCCACCCTTGTTTACTGGCCCGTGTTATATTTGGTTCCGATGTTATTACCAGATCGACATTTTCTCTTAGAGCCGATTCCTCCACCAAATCATGCGCCAATGACGCCCTTCCCACGTTCACTTGCAGTACCCTTAGCTCTGGAGGTTACCCCCGACGCCATCCTCAACATTGTCTTCCTGCGCCTCCATTTCCTCCTCTTCCTCTTCTTCCTCTTCCAGTTCTTTCCGTTCTGTTTCCTTTTGTTCTCTCTCCATTCTTTCCTCTTCCCTTCTTTCTTCGACTTCTCTGTACGCCTTGTCCATGGCTGCCATCAGAGAATAACCCTCTTCATTTTGCTTCCCTTCTCTCCTTTCTTTCATTGCTCTGCCCCGATTATAGTGCTGCCTCGTTTTCTTCAGTGCTGTTCTGAATGCATGACATCCTCGTGATCCCTGCTTGTGCCCTTCGGTGTTGCACGCTATACAGTATGTCGGGTTTTCACATTCTGCTGCCTTATGACCCTCCTTACCGCATTTGTAACAATTTCCTGCCCTATTTTGCTGATTACATCCGTCTGTGGGATGTTCATAGCTCCAACACCTTTTGCAGTACTCCACCTTGTGCCTTTTCTCTGTTCTACACCTTGCCAGTCCTATTCTTATATATCCCTTGTTCACCAGTTCTTCTGCTTCTTTCTTGGGGACCCTTACTGTTACTGCTAGGGTATCTCCCTCCAATGGTCTCGTCTCGCTGATTCCCCAACCTTCTTCCCACTTTCCGACGCATCCCTCTATTGCTTTCCTTATGTCTTCCTTTGAGGTGTCCCATAGCATTCCTCTGACATGTATGCTTTCTAGATGTTTTTTCTCCCCCAGGGTAGTAACCTTCATTGTTCCTTCCTCGGCTAGGGCGCTTTTGATTTCCTTGAGTGCTCCACGATCTTTGTCCAGGGTCAGCAACGTCCTCCCATCCTTGGTGCTCTTAATCTCCCTTATGCTTTGAACAGCTCCTCTTCCATTCATAACAGTTTTAATGTTTTCCAGTACCTCTTTATAGGTCTTTGCTCCGTCCGAGATAAGAACTCCGTACGTGTTCCTTTCCCTTTTTTTCATTCCTTGTTCTCCTCTGACTGGTGTATATATTTCTACTTTCGTCATGCCTTGATTGAATACTGCTTCTACCATCTTTTGGAAAGCTTTTAGCTTCATACTTTTGATGTGGTGCAAACAGATCTCCTCATCCTCCTTTGTTTCCTCTCTGAGTTGTTTCAGTCTTTTCCACGTGCCCTCGTGCGTTCCGTCCAGCTTCACTTTTATAACTTTTTTCCTTGTTTGTTTGCCAGTTCTCCTCGTTTTAGTGATCTGTTCCATCACCTCTATTTCTTCTTTAATACCTGCGAGTTCCGGGTATTTCTCTTTATACATCTTCTGTATTCCAGCACTCATGTCTTCGTCTCCAGGGTCCACCATCACCACCTTTGTAACCTCATCGCCGGTTTCCAGGGGGTTTCCCACTGTAATTTTCGTTTTCCTGAATGCTTCCTCCCCCCATTCGTATTTCTCCATTTCCAGGTAGTTGTCATATTTTATTTCGATGTCCGGTATTTCTGATATGACCTTGCTCAGGCATTTGCATTCACTTTCTCTTTTCCTTCTATCTTCTTTTTCTTTCTCCAGTTCCTTTTCCAGTTTTTGAATGGTTATTTTCATTTCTTCTATTTTCTCTGTTGCTCTTCTAGCTTCCTCCTCGGCTACCCTCGTTTCTTCATCATTTTCTTCCGATATTTTGCTGTTTTTATCTTCTCCTTCCCTCTCACTTTCCTTCCTCATCTCTGCGAGTATCTCCTCCACTTGTTCCAGGAATTGAACTCCTTTCCTAAGGTTTCCTGTCTCCGTGTTAATTTTTTTCGCCAGCTTTTTGATTTCTACTTTAGTATTGGCGTTATCCTTGATTAGCGTCATCATCTGTTCCCCCATATTAGCGAGTTTTCCGACTAGGTTCTTTAAGTTCAAGAACTCTCTCGTTTTGTCGTCTATCGCCGTTTTCTTCCTACTCTCTTCTTCCGGAGTCCCTTCCCATTTCCTCTTTTTGTCTTCTGCCTGTTTATCGACCTGTTTTTCATCTGAAAGACTGCCAGGCGCTTCAGACTGTTTTGGGGTCCTAAATACCTCATCGGTTTCCAACAGTTTGCTTTCATCGCCATCTGGTTTTTTCGTCTCCGAGGCCGGTGGTGACCTAGTGAGTTTTTTGCCCATCATATTTTGCAGTAATTCTCTTTCGAAACTTTCTCTCTCTTCCCTTTCTTTCCTCTGTTCAATTGTCTCTACGCTTTTTTCTTTTTCATTTGTAATTTTTTCCATGATGTTCCCACGAGTAGCTAGGGGTTGTTCAGTCTGCCCCTGCAGAGCCCCGCATGCAGGGGTAAGGCATTTTACACCGGGAGGTTGCCAGTTTCCCAGTGGCTCCGTCTGTGACCATATAACGTCTGGTCATTCACCTCTCGGCACGGGTCGCGTGACACCTTAGGTTACGGATTTTTGGAAGGGTTTACTCCCTGGGCGACGACAGACTTGAAAATAATGATCCTTAGCCCTCGAATACTCTACTAGCGTCAGAATCGGAAAGAGGAAGAGTTGACCGAAGGGGGTCGATAGATCAAAGGTGAAAGAAATCGAGACGGATCCACCCAAGACAAGTTGAAGAAAGGTGGAATCCGGGCTGGAGAAATCCCAGGGTCGCCATGCCTGCACACCAGATGTGTGACTCCAGAAGGATTTTTTCTCGAGGATTCCCCCTCTAGATCCGTTGAGTTCTGTAAGAGACAGGTCCGCCACGAGTAGGCACTCAACGATCTTGCCGATGGAGAGGCTATTTGCTTCGCATCACATCGACCTGGAAAAGGAAAGTATTGCTACTTTCCCCGGCGCCCTCACCTTTTTTATTCAGGCGGTGAGATCACCCTAGTCCCTAGGACCCAACCTAATCTAACCTAACCTAACCTAACCTAACCTAACCTTTTTTTTTTGACTCAAGGCGCCAGGGCCTTGAGTCATGGATGTCTATCAGCCCTCGGCAGTGTCAGGCGCTACTCTGACTAAAAACCCCCCTGACTCCTCCTTGTACCCGGGACTGTCCATATGGATATTGCTTCGGGGACAAGTGGAAAGAAAAACACGAGAACAACGGTAAAAACATAGCTACTTTGTAAACTGGGACATCACAAGTTAAAATAAATAAATAACAACATTAAACGCAGCTACTTTTGTAAAGTGGGACATCACAAGTTAAGATAAATAAATATTAAACAACATTAAAATATCACAGTTTCGCTCGTTTACTATTGGGGTCTATTGGCCCTCTCAGCGGCTTGGTGTTGTAGCTCCTCTTCTGATTTATTCTTCATAACCTTCCTCAGGAAGTCTTTGATTTTTATGCTTTTCCTGCGATCCTCAGACATAATAATCACGAGGTTTTGAGGGCTCAGCCGCTGTTCAAGTCCCATCTCTAGTCTACTTCTGGGTTCGAGCCATCTCTCACACTCAAAGATGGTGTGTTCAGGGCTATCTGTCCTTCCGCAGTATATGCAGTTGTCATCCGTAGCTTTACCAATCCTTAAGGTGTACGTTCTGAAAGATCCGTGCCCGGTCAAAACCTGTGTCAAGTAGAAGTCCGCCTCGTTGTGTCTCGATGTTATCCACGTCCTCAGATCGGGAATAAGTCGTTTGGTCCATTGTGCCTTGCTGGTCATCTCTTGCCACCTGCTTTGCCAGGTAGCGACTGTGACTTCTCTCTCCCTTCTCTTATCATCGGCCGTTACGTTTCCTCTGTTATGTAGACGTGCCCTCTCCCGCGCGAGTAAATCGATTGGCGGTACTTTGGCCAGTACGCAGAGCGCCTCCGATGACACTGTCCTATAGGCACAGACAACCCTCAGTAGTGCTTTCCTTTGCTCGGACTGTAACATATTCCGGTATGTTGCCACATCGAGCACTCGTTCCCATATTGGAGCAGCATACAGGAGCACTGACTGGACGACACCGTATATAACACGCCTCTTCTCAGCGTTTGGGCCTCTTATGTTCGGGAGGACTTTCGCAAGAGCCTTAGTCTGTCTCTCAGATTTCTCTCTGGTTTTCCTTATGTGTTCATTGAAGATGAGTTTGTCGTCCAGCCAGACTCCAAGATACTTCACGAACTTCTTCGGGGTGATTTCTGCTCCAGCCATCTTTAGGACGATGCCGTCCCTCTTCCTGGGCCCTGTAGCTATCAATGCCTCCGTTTTCTCCGGAGCTACTTCCAATCCGCTCTCAACCATCCAGTTGTTAATCCGATTGAGGGCCTCGTTGGTTTTCTCGACGAGTCTCTCTTTTTTATCCGCTCTTACCACGAGGGCAAGATCATCCGCGTATGCGACCGTTGTGCACCCTCTAGGCAGTCTTATCCTCAACACCCCGTCGTATAAGACGTTCCACAGTGTCGGCCCCAAAACTGAGCCCTGCGGAACGCCTTGAGACATATCCTGGCAGTAGCCCCCGCATATCAGTTTGCGCTCTGAGAGGTACGCCTTGACCATTCCTAACATATACCCATCGACTTCTAATTCTAGTAGTCGTCTAATAATCTTCGGCCATTTCGCTGTATTGAAGGCGTTTTTAACATCCACAAACACAACTATACCCCATGTGGGACCCCTGCTCGAAACCTCGTTTATCACTTCTTCAATTGTGTGCACCGTTGACCTACCTGATCTGAAGCCAAACTGTCTGTCACAGATCCCATCTCTCTCTTCCAGCTGTTGCTCCAGTCTGGCCTTCAATAGGTGCTCGTAGAGCTTTCCTGGGGCATTGATAAGGCAGATAGGTCTCCTTTTCATTGCTTGTGCTTCGCCTTTGGGTATGAGAACCACCCTAGCTCTCTTCCATTCCTCTGGGAATACCCTCTCTGCCAAAAGGTTGTTCATGACCAACAGGATCCTCTCAGGAACGGTCTCGATAGCCAGTTTAAGGGCTTCTGTTGTGATTCCGTCAGGTCCTGGTGCTTTTCCTAACTTCATCTTATCCTTTGCCAGCTGAAGTTCCTCCAACGTGAACGGAGAAGTCTGGTTTTCCTCCAATACATGAGGTAGAATCATTTCTTGGAGTCCTGCATCAGGGAAAAGCTCCCTTATCTTCCTGGTTTTAGTCTCCTCGTCCATCTCGTAGGGCTCTCTGAGCTGTTTGATTTTGCCCATAACTATTTGGTATCCTTGGCCCCATGGGTCATCCTCCAACCCATCGCAAAGCTCCCTCCACTGCTCCCTCTGGGATCTCCTGATTTCGCCTCTCAGCGACTTCCTGGCCTCTTTGTATTCTGTTTCCGTAGCTGTTATTCGTTCTTCAACTCTTGCTATCCTGGCCCTTTGTATCATCCTCCTTAGCCTATTGCATTTGGACCGCGCTTCAGAGATAGCCTCGTTCCACCAAACCGGCTGTTTTCTCCTGACTTTCGGGAGTCTTCTAGTACACTGCTCCTGTGCTATCTTGATTGCCCTGCCGAGTTCGTGTGCATCTGTCATGGTAAGGAGCGATATTGTATCCCTGAACTCGTCTTTATTGATGACCCCCTGTTCTCTCCAAGGATGTATTCTCTTATTCACATTTGTCGTCACCTCGTAGAATATTAACCTATGGAGACTCATAGACTCCTGGGTGGAGACCTCCCAGTTAGTCACCTTTCTTGAGATATCCTGTGTCGCTAGGGTTACATCTATAAAGGAGGTTTGAGCTCCCCTCACGAAAGTCGGGATATTTCCTTCGTTACATACTGAGATGTTCAGCGCGTTAATCCATTCCACCAGGTACTCCCCTCTGGCGTCCGACATCGGCGAGGACCATAGGGCGGATTTCGCGTTGAAATCCCCGACTATCAGAGCCTCTTTGCCTTGATCCCTTACATGTTCCATAATGTTGTCGACCCTATTTCTAAATTCGTTCATCGGTATGTTAGGGGATATGTAGCAATTGTATATGCTCCAATCCTTGAGAACTATACATATAAAGTTTTGGCCGGTTTCGTGAGTGGTGACTCCACATCTCGGGTTTTCGCATAAGACAGCCGTTGTACCAGATTCGTCAAGAATCCACCTCGGGTTACCTGTTGTTAAGGCCATATTTGGCTCCTGGATGAGGGCAATGTCTATTTCTTTCTCCTGTATGATTTTCTTTAAGAGATTATGCGCGTTCCTACGTCTGTCCGCATTAAATTGTACTATCTTTAGTTTTGCAGTCATTTCAAACCCTAAATTATCTCTCCGCCATGATGACCCGCGTCATCTTCTCCAATATCCACTGTATTTCCAGCTACCTGTTCCTCCGCTCCCTCTTCGGTTCTTCCACTCTCCGGAACATCCATCTCCTCCTCCGCTCTGGGCTCAACGGCGACATCTTCCGGAAGTGCATTCAGTCTCCTACGTGGTCTATTGCTTTTATTGGCTCCTCTTACAGCCATTTTGAATTTTGGACACCTCATGCTTCCCGCCTTGTGTCCTCTCACTTCGCAAACCGGGCAGTACTCCTCTTTGTTGCAGTCTTGGGCCCTGTGTCCCTCCTCTCCACATTTGAAGCAATTGGCCGTTCTGTCGGGACCTGTACAGGTGTCCTTCTTGTGGTCAAGACTCCAACATCTCTGGCATCTGGCGACCGGAACTCTTTTTTCAATGCGGCACCTGACCATACCGATTCTCACCTCGTCCCTCTGGCGTAGGCTTTCTGCTAGGCTCTTTGGAACGGTGATCGTCACCGCTGCTGTGTCGTCTCTGAGCAACCTTATGCTGCTCATCCTACAGTCCTCGGTCCATTCCCCAGTCACCCTGGTGATGGCTTCCTTTACTGCAGCCTCCGTAATATCTCCCTCCATTCCCCTTATTTGGTATGTTTCCATCGCGCCTTTGCCCAACGTCCTTGTTCTTATTTGGCTTTCCCTCTCTATCGCCGTTTTGATTTCATTGAGAGCTTCGGGGTTCTTATCGATGGTGAGCAAGAGGGAGCCGTCTCTGGTCTTTCTGATGCCTCTTATGGCTTTCGCTGCCTCCTTGTCCCCAATGGCTGTTTTGAGGGAGCCCAGAATATCCCTGTAGGTTTTTCCCTCTTCCCTCATTACGATGTCATAATTGTTCGATTGCGTGGTTCCGCTTGCTTTCCGTGAGGTTGTGTATATCACCACCCGTATCGAGGTTGCATGGAAGATGGTCTCGACCATCTTCCTCAGCAGTTCCGTAGGGGTCTTCCTGAGGTGGTGAATGCAAATCTTCTCACCCTCCTCCGCGTTGTTTTTGAGGTCTACAAGTTTCCTCCACAGGTCTGGTTTCGACCCGTCCAGTATGATCTTGACTATCTTCTTGCTGGTCATGATGCCCGTACCTTTGACCTTGGTTATTTGTTCGATCTGCTCCATCTCCCCTTTCAGCAGAGCGAGTTCAGGGAACTTTTCCTTAAACAACTTCTGTATACTCATAGTCATGTCCGGATCTTCTGGTTCAACCAAAACCACCTTTGTTATCCCGTCCTCGGTGGTTAGGGGGTTTCCGGTGATGACCTCCGTATTCGAATACACGGGTTCCTCCCAATTCCGCTTCTCTACCATCTCAAAGGCCTTGAGGTGTTCTGTTTGTTCCAGGTCCTCCGGTCTCGTAAGATCGGAGGCTGGACACGTGCAGATGCATTTGCACCCCCTTTGCCCTATATCAGCCTTCTGTTCCTCTATGTTCCTAGTTTCTGAGTCGCCTAGTTGCTTTCTCAGCTCTCTCACAGTTGCTTCCATTTCTTCCATTCTTCTCGCGGCTTCCGACGCTCTAGCCTCCGCCTCCCTTTTTTCTTTATACAACCTCTCTTGGCGTATGTTATATTCCCTTCTATTCCACAGCGTGGTATTTGCCTCCTTCAGACTGTCTTGGACGCGTGATAGGAATGTAGCTCTTCTCCTCAGAATCTCTGTTTCGCTGTTTATGCGCTTCGCAGCTTTCTTTATCTCTACTTTGGTATTCGTGTTGATTTTAACCAAGTCCATTAGTTGTGAGGACATCCCTATCATGGTGTCCACCACTTCCCTAAGCTTATCGAATTCTTGTTTATGTTCATCCACCTTCGTTTCCTTAGGTGTTTCTGGGGTTCCAACCTTCTTCCTCTTCCTTGAATTCTCGTCCTCTTGTATCGGATCGTCCTCCGTGACCGTGAGGTCATATATTGGGCTGAATTTAAGCTCCTCGTCCAAGAAGCCGTCTGGTGTTTCCACCATACGTCGAGGTGTACTGAACACCTCATCTCCGTCTTTCGAGTCCGTATCTTCTTTCTCCGACGTAGAAGCGGATATCGAAGGAGACCTCGACAACCTATTCCTGGTCGCCCTCTCTAGGAGCTCCTTCTCGTATTCCTCTCTAAGCTTCTTCTCTTCTGCTGTTTCTTCATTCTTACTGTCTCTTAGTTTTGTATTTAGTTTTTCCATATTTCGTCCCACGAGTAGCTAGGGAAACTTCCGGTCCACCCCTGCAGAGCCCCGCATGCAGGGGTAAGGCTAAAATCCCCCCTGGGTCGCCATTTCCAGGGGGCATCGCTTGAGACACACTTAGTCACCCCTGTGCCATGCGTCCCTTCGGCACGATGGTGCTACACCTTGGGATTGGGGGACGCGGTAATCTCCCACTCGCTCCACCCGCGTCGGTGGGCGAGCGAGAGGGAGACTGGTAGAAAAAGAGGACGCAGCCGCCTCCCCTGCGTCCTGTAAGAAGAAGGTGAGTGACCCCTAGCCCTCGGTTGCCCTAATAGCGTCGGGGTCGGAAGCAAACAAGAGTTGACCAAGGGAGGTCGACAGGAAAGGGGAGAAGTTATCCTACCCAAGACAAGTTGAAGAAGGGTAGGACAGGCCAGAGAACTCCCAGGGTCCGCCATCCCTGCACACCAGGCGTGTGTCTCCAGGAGGTTTTTTTTTATCGAGGATTCCCCCTCTAGATCCGTTGAGTTCTGTAAGAGACAGGTCCGCCAACGAGTAGGCACCCAACGATCACCTTTTTTTTGAGCGGTGAGTGCATCCAAGTCTCTCGGACCCAACCTAACCTAACCTAACCTAACCTTTTTTTTTGTGGTAGGGTGGAAACCCTCATGGGCACTGGCCGCTTGGTGTCCATCGCGAGCCAGTAGTGCCGGACTCGTACCGGCTAAAACCACCCCTCGCCCTCTCCTGTCTCGGAACCGCCGATGTGGCATAACATCAAGTACAGGCGGCGTGTTAAATTAAAATTACGCATTTTACGCGTACCACATCGTACCAACAAGTGTAAATATCACAGTTTTATATCACATTTTTATATCACAGTTTATCATCTATTGGTTTGTTAAATCCGGTCCCTTACTCGTTGTCAGCAGTCACAGCAGGATCCATGCTCTCACCGTCTTTCCTGATTCTGGGCTTCCCTATCTTCTTTCTCCTTTCTTTCCATCACGCTACGGAGGTAAGTGGCGCCTGCGCGCCAGTTTCCTTGCTCGCTTATCATATACCCCACAAGGTTATCCGGGCTCACCCTCTCTCCAACGGAGGCTTCCAATTCGTGCCTTGCAGAATGCCACCTCGGGCATGAAAAAATAGTATGTTGCGGATCATCGTCCGCTTGGCATCCGCAGTTTTCCCTATTCTATAGGTAAAGCTTCCGAAGGAGCCGTGTCCTGTTAGCGCCTGCGTAATGAAATATTCGAGGTTCTTGAATTTGCAATCTAGCCATGGCTTAATGTTTGGGATCAGTCTTTTTGTCCACTGTGCAGTACTCGTGTTGGCTGTCCATCTCTGTTGCCACTTCCCTATCGTCCTGTTTCTTTCTTCGGCCCTTACTTCTTCCGTGAACGTCTCCCGGTCATCCAGCCGCCGTCTTTCCTCCACTAACAGATCGATGGGGGGTATACCGGTAATAACATTCAGGGCATCGGCAGATGCGGTTTTATACGCCATTGCAACCCTCGACAACATTCGCCTCTGGACTCCGGTTAGCATATTCTTATATCTATTGACGAGCATCACTCGCCCCCATACCGGTGCCGCGTACAAAAGTGTCGATTGTACTGCCCCATAGATAACCTTCCTCTTTTGCCATCCCGGTCCCCTTATGTTGGGGAGGATCCGAGCCAGGGCGGCAGCCTGTCTGTCAGCCTTTTCCTTGGTCTTTCTGATATGCTCATTAAAGATCAGCTGGTCATCTAACCAAACCCCCAAATATTTCACATACTTTTTTGGCTCCACCTGAGTTCCTGCAAAAACGAAACTAATCCCCTGCCTCTTCCTCGGTCCCTTGATGATGATTGCCTCTGTTTTATGCGGAGCTGGCTGTAATCCGCTTTCAATCATCCAGTTATTCACCAGGTTTAGGCTAACATTGGCCTTTTCCACCATCCCCAGAATTCCCTCCTTGTGACTTGCCTGTACGATAAGCGCTAAGTCATCCGCGTATGCGGCCGTAAAGCATCCTGCTGGGAGGTCCAGGCGCAGAACCCCATCGTATAGCAGGTTCCATAAGGTTGGTCCGAGGACTGAACCCTGGAGAACTCCCTGTGTCATTTCTTGGGCATAGGTCCCACACATCAAATGCCGCTCGGAAAAGTAATGCCAAATTATCTCTATGAGGTAGGGGCTCACCTCCGCGTCCTTCATACGTTCTACGATTTTTTGCCATTTAGCCGTGTTGAAGGCGTTTTTGACATCTATTGTTATCGCGGCTCCCCAGCTAGCTTCTCTGCTGTTGGCTTTTCCAATGGTGTACTTCACCGCCGATATCGTGGATCTCCCTGGTCTAAAACCAAATTGTCTATCTGAAATAATAGATCGGTCCTCTAGTTCGGCTTCCAGCCTCAATTTAATCATATGTTCATAGAGCTTGCCTTCTACATCAAGGAGACTTATTGGCCTGTAGCCCGTTGGTTCCTCACCGCCTCCCTTGGGGATCAGTATGACCTTCGCCCTTTTCCAGGGTTTAGGGAATATCTGGTCTATTAAGAGCCCGTTCACGATTTGTAGCATGGTATCCGGTATGTACTTTACGGCCATCTTCATGGCTTCCGGTAGGACCCCGTCTGGTCCTGCCGCCTTCCTCTGCCTTAATTTCCCGGCTGCGAGCATCAATTCCTGCATATTGAAGGGTGTCCCGGGGGGGCTGAATTCCGTTCTTTCTTCTTCATGCCTAGGATGATCAGGGAAAAGTTCCCTTACTAGACTCTCCTTTCTTTCCTGGGGCAATTCGTATGGAGTCCTGGTGCTCCTGGTGATGATCCTGTAACCTTGACCCCATGGGTCCTCCTCCAGCCTATCGCAGAGAAGGTTCCACTCGGCCTTCTGTGCTCTATTGATCTCTTTTTTCAGAACCCGTCTCTTTTCCTTATATATTCTTTCGGCCTCATTAATTCTAATGTTTCCTGCGTGCCGGCTGCGGAGCCTCGTTAGGTCTCTTCTCGCTTTATTTCAGCCCTTCCTCAGCACTGCTATTTCGCTGCTCCACCAGACCGGTTGGAGTTTAACTCTGCCATCTGTCTCCCTTGTTATACTACTTGCTTGGGCAGTCTTTATGTGTTTCGCCATCTGCTCAGCGTCCGTCATCTCATGTGCGAGTAGGCGCAGTGTGTCCTGGAAGATCTGAGCATCTATGTACCCCAGTGCTTGCCATCCAATCCTCTTATTTGTCGCGCCTTCTTCTATCTGGAAGGTAATATTCTTGTGAATACTCAGGGTTTCCTTACTCGAAACTCTCCAGTTCTTCACTTTGTTGGCAATCCTTCTGGTAGAGAAGGTTATGTCTATAATAGACTGTTGTGGTCCCCTGACAAAAGTGGGGGCTTGTCCTACGTTCTGGACTGTCATACCCATGGAATCTATCCATTCCGCTAAATATTCGCCTCTCCGGTCCGTTGTTCCGGCGTGCCAGAGGTACGACTTGGCATTAAAGTCTCCTGCTATTACCGCCTCTTTCCCTCTCCCTCTAACGTGTTGCATAACTGTGTCCACGTATCTTTCAAATTCCGCCAAGGTAGTGTTCGGGGATACGTAACAGTTATACACTGAAAACTCCTTTAAATACAGGCATGTGAAGCCTTGTGCACTATGATGGTCCATCACTCCACATTTCCGATTATTACATAGGATTGCTGTGTTTACATTTTTATTTGTGATCCAACGCGCGTTTTTTTTAATTATAGTTAGATTAGGTTCTTGTATTAGAACAATGTCCACTTTTTCTTCTTCCATGGTTTTCTGAAGGAGTTGGTGTGCTCCTCTTCTTCTATCTGTGTTTAGCTGTAGGATTTGTAAGGGCATTTACTGGCTATTTGAAGGTACCTCCGCCACCACTACCGGAATTTGCAACTCATTACCTTCCCCTACTGTGTTCAGGATAGTACGCTGAGTCGAATTTGTTAACTCTCTATCTGTTATTTCACGGTCTTCTTCACGTGGTGTACCTTCTGCTAACCTTGTTCTAAATTCGACATCCCCGGGAAGAGCGGTCAGCCTCATTCTGTTTCTACCACTCTCTCTAGCCTTCCTTACCGCATCCCTGTAGGTGGGACACCTCATGCTATCCGCCCTATGGCCCTCTTTTTCACACACTAGGCAGAACTCGTCCCTCTGGCATTCTTGAGCCATATGGTCCTCTCCTCCGCATTTGTAGCAGTTGCGGGTCCTATCTGGGCCATCGCAATTTCCGGTTTTATGAGCTAAGCTCCAGCATTTCCTGCATCTGGGGACTACCACTCTTTTTTCGATTTTACATCTTACAAGACCTACCCTCATCTCGTCCCTCTGTCGAAGACCATCCGCCATGTTCGTAGGGATGGTAACCGTGACCGCGGCTGTGTCGTCCCGTAGTATTCTAATTGGGCTCATTTTGCAGCCTTCTGTCCATTGTCCGATCACTCGGGAGATAGCTTCCCGTATTTCGCCTTCCTCAACATCACCCTCCATACCCCTAAGGTAGTATACTTCCAGAGTTTCCCTACCCAGTTGTTTGGCTTTTATATGGCCCTCGCTGGCTAACGCCTTCTTTATTTCATCCAATGCCTCCGGATTCTTATCCATTGTAAGCAAAAGGCTTCCGTCTCTGGTTTTCCTTATTCCCCTAATCGCCTTTGTTGCTTCCGTACTTCCGATTGCAGTCTTCACTGAACTTAGAATATCTCTATATGTCTTCCCTGCCTCACTTATCAGTACTCCGTAGTTAGTTGTCTCCCTTACCCTACTTTTCTGTTGGGTTGTGGTATATATATCCACAAACGTTGTCCCTACATGGAAGGTAGCCTCCACCATTTTCCTCAAATTCTCCGATGGAATTTCCTTAAGGTGATGTATACATATTTTGGCTTCCGCCTCTGTCTCCTGTTTCAGGGACTTCAGCTTATGCCAAAGATCAAACGATGTTCCATCGAACATGATTCTTATTATTTTCCTGCTGGTCGTGTTTCCAGTTCCCCTGATTTTGGTCAGCTGCTCGATGACCTCTATTTCCCCCTCTAACCGAGAAAGCTCAGGAAACTTGTCCTTGAATACTGGTGTTCATCTGTGGATCATCGGGCTCGACGATGACCACCTTCACCACACCGTCGTCAGTAGCTAACGGATTGCCGATGACCACCTCTGTGTTCGTGAACACCTCATTATCCCACCTCCTTTTCTCTAGATCTTTGTATTCATCAAAGTCATCGACGACCTCCAAATCCCCCGGTTGCGTTAAGGTCGAGGCTGAACACGTGCATGAACATGTGCACGCTCTCTTTTTTATACCCTCCAGCCCGGTTAAGTCCATTGTACTTATACCACTATTCCTCTTCTCCTCATTTCTCTTTCTCAATTCCTCTTTTAGCTGGGCAATAGTCCTTTCCAGCTCGTCCACTCGCTTTTCGGATCTCTCCGCCCTCTCCTCTGCCATCAGCCTTTCTCTACTAGCATTAGTCTCTTTTAGGACCTCTTCTCTAACTATATCTTCATTAATTTTTTCCAGGCTATCTTGCACCCTGGTGAGGAACCTTGCTCTCTTCTTTAGTATTCCAGTCTCTATGCTGATTCTCTTAGAGATCTTCTTTATTTCAACTTTTGTATTCACGTTCGCCTTAATCATCTCCATAAGCTGCTCAACCATCCCCACCATGTTTCCCACCGTTTCTTGTAATTCAACAAATTCCTGGGTTTGCACTTCTAACCTAGTATTTTCTGATTTCTCTGGGGTCCCCATCCTTTTTCTTTTTTTCAGGTGCTCTTGATTACCTTCCGGCTCATCTTCAGTGCTGGTTAAAACGTAGACGGGACTTTCCCGCTACACCTCGCCTATGCAGAGGTCTGATGACCCAGACATACCCTGTAATGGTATACTGAGCCCTTCTTCCCTTTCTTTTCCCAGGTCTAATGAATCCACTAGTGTGGAGATTGCCTTACCCCGCTTGCAGGGGTAAGGCAATCGTCCCCGCCGGGTTGCCCAGTCCGGCGGGCACACTTAGTCACCCCTGTGCCATGCATCCCTTCGGCGCGATGGTGCTACACCTTAGGATTAGGGGACGCGGTAGCCCCTCTCACTATACCCCTGTGGGGGCAAGCGAGAGCGAGAGAAGAGGATGCAGCCGCCTCCCCTGCATCCTGGAAAGGAACGAAGTGACCCCTAGCCCTCGGAAACCCTAATAGCGTCGGGGTCGGAAGAAGAGTTGGCTAAGGAAAGCCGATAGTAACGAGAGAAAGATATTTTACCCAAGGAAGATAGAAGTAGGGTAAGATAGGCCGGAGAAATCCCAGGGTTCGCCATCCCTGCATACTAGATGTGTGTCTCCAGGAGGTTTTTTATCGAGTGTACCCCCTCTAGATCCATTGGGTTCTGTAAGAGACAGGTCCGCCAGCGAGTAGGCACCCAACGATCTTGCCGATGGAGAGGCTGTTGTCTTCGCTTCACATCGGCCTGAGAAGAGTAAGCGTTGCCCCTTACCCCGAC
>WOGJ01013801.1:0-13095 GCA_015342185.1 Leptinotarsa juncta | reverse complement strand
ATTTCTCGTAAAAATATACCTCTTTCAATCAATTTGTTTTCGTTAAATGTATTATCATGTACTTTTATTGTGACAACTTTTTTGTGATCTTTCAATCAATTTGTTTTCGTTAAATGTATTATCATGTACTTTTATTGTGACAACTTTTTTGTGGAATTTTGTTGTGTGTACTTTTTATTGACTACTCCATTAGACTTTGTCGAAATGAAAATAAATATTATTACTTTTTCTTCCTGATTGAGGTCTTCCCGATTAATTCCACTGAAATAAAGCCTTTCATGTTTTTAAAAATTTATTTATTTCATAAAATTGGACATCGCAACCAGAACAAGTTCCGACAGGCGGAGTCGTACATCTTTCAACAGTATAATACATTAAAAAATAAATAAATTCACAACTAGAAGTCATATAATGACCTCATTTGCTCTAAAAATATGGAAAACTGATCTTTGCAATTGAGAAAAAAGATAATTACGAGAATACCCAAATATTCTGCATTGTCAAAAACTTTTCCAAGTTACCTTAGAAATAAAAATAGTTTGATTAGTTTCATGGCGAACTGTAAAATCAGTTCAGAAAGTAAACTGGTTGTGAAAAGTTAGGGACACCTCACTTCCATCACCAATTTCACTCAACAACACTAAGATTTGTAGACCAACACTTTTCGTCTATGAGAGTGACGAATCAGCTTTCAGAATTCCCAACTTTTTCCAACCAGTATATCAAAATGACTCGAGCACAGACTCAAAATCAATCTCCAATATTTTTTACAAATTATTAACACAACAAGAAAACATTAACCTATTATGGCATGCGATACTGTAACCTACTATAACCTATCATCCTCCAGTCAATTGGAAAAAAACAGAAAATACTAGTTAAATTAATATATTTCCTTAAAAATAATTTGGAATCATAAGGCAGAGGTATTTTGTAATAACACAGTAAGAAGTTAAAAATTGTGTAAAAGTCATAGTCACAAGAATAACGGTGGTAAAAGGTCAGTAGAATGCTCATAGGAGGTACTCAATGGTCTTTTCAGGTTCAACGGAATGTGCTTTCATCAGAGATCATCGTTGGAGATGAGTGGCGTTTTGGCTACTTCGAAGAAGATCTTGTGCGAGTACTTGTTACGAACTGTCATCAGTTGAGATTTGGGGGGATTCTGTAACCCAGTGTTGAGCAGTATGGCTACGTCTTTGAATTCTTCCAATTTGTAACCTGAAAAATAACATTTTTATTGAAATGAAAACCTTTATTGTTCAAACAGGCACTAGGCCCAATTACAGTACACAATTTGCTTAAAAGGGTGACGAATCATAGGTATATGATTATAACATCGAAATCAAAGAATAAACGTCCCAGAAGAGCCAATACAAAAAAATACGGAATGTTCTATCAAGAGTTAAAGTTTTCCTCCATGTTTTCTTTGATTACTGTGACATAGTGCATTAGGAGTTCTAGTAACATGGCCGTACGGTCAATAAGGAGTATTATCTTGAAGTTATGTGCAGCTTCCGAGAAGCAATACAAAGAAGAAGTCCGGTATTGTGAAAAAAACAATTCATGGCTTTTGCATAATGATAATGCATCTGTCCACTCATTGCTCGTTTGTAATTTTTGCACAAAAACAACACGGTATTCATGCCTCGACCAGCATATTTACCAAATTGTCCCTATGTAACTTTTTCTGTTCCAAATTTTAATGTAAACATGAAAGGACAGTGTTTAGAGACGAATGAAGAGGTAAGAAACCAATCGTTGAGAGAGCTAAAGCACATGTTCAGTTGTCTAAAGCCATGAATATTAAAATTTGAACTTGGATATCAGAGGATCGAAACTTGTGACAAAAAAATAATGTTCTTTCATTTCGAGAAGCGATATAGAAGAGTTCTTTCAGTTTTCCCTTATTTCAAAAAATAAACTGAAACAAAAATAAGTATTGTTTTTCTCGAATAGCTCAGAACGGAAAGAAACTCACATGAAACGTAACACATTAAAGTCTATCCAAATCCAAGATAGAGTAAAACAAAACCGAAGCATGATGTTTTACGGAATATAAACAAGATCATACATAAAATATATAAACATGCAATCAGGAGGAAAGTGCACGAGTACTTTTTCAGAAATGAAATACCCATCATAGACAAAGTACCCACAGAAATAAATGAAGATGTTTTATTGCCAAGTTTTAAGCGGTCAACATCCCATAAAGTATTGAAACATTTCAATTTTGTATGGAAAAAACGAGGGCGCAATATTTTAATATTGGATAGAGAGGAAATTGTGTTATGGAGGAGAGAGTATTTGACCATGTCATTGTTTACATCCACTCTATCTTGGATTTGAATTTGCTTTAAATCAACAAGTAAAAAGTACATACCTGTGTAAAACTCCAACGTTTTCGTCCAACCACTAATATTTTTCATTTTGAAAGCCAGGTATAGTGCAGCAGATGCCAATTTGGAATCCCTTATCGTGATTGTATCATAGTTCATGAGAGAATATTCCAAAACGTATCTGGCCAATGTAAGAACAGGCATCGTTATTCTGGCACACTAAAAAAAAAATAAAGTTTTGTTAAATTCCTGAAGCGGGAAATTGAAATTAGTGTTTCAGTTTATTTCGGTTTCAACATCATTTATACAATACAAAGCAGTCTGTATGTGTGAGGGAAATCAGACCATAATTCCAAACCTTGACTAGATAAAAATACTCACCCTGGCATATCGTCTCAAAAACCTGTAGCTGATCGGAATTCCAAGATCGAATCCGCACACTTTCAAAACACTAACTTCCATCCTGACCAGCTCTCGTCTGGAGTACGCCCCATCACAGATATATAAAAAGTCATCAATTAGCGGAGGTATCCTTTCATCGTATTTACTGGCGACGAACATGGCGGCGGCTCCAACTAGTTGTAAGGTTTCTTTTCCGACAGTCATCTTGCTGAGGTACATGTCGACAAGTTTGACTCCTAGGTAGAGCGTTTCGTGGTTGAGCTCGAAGCTTTCTTGGATTTCTACCATCCAATCGACAAGGAGGGATCTCATCCAGCGCGACAAGCACACCTGCCTGTCCATATAGTCTGGTATTTCAAATTGGCTCTGAAAATATAATTAAAGTAAGAATATAAGAAAGCAAATAAAATACATTAAAATTTCAATAGGATATGATATATAGGAAAATAGCCACACTGTTCAACTAAACATTGCAGGATTTTATTTCAGTAAGGTAACTCTTTACAGTTATCAAAAATCTGCAATCATGCCTACAATTTTTATATCATTTGGAATAATTTTGTTAAATTTATTGAAAGTGCAATAGAAAACTTAGGTCATCACCAGTTGAATGATGGTTTATCTAGTATTATACCACATTTCCTTGTATTCCAATTGGAACTTAGTTTCTATAAATTATATAAAGCAAGGGACCTAGGATTGGCCCTTGCAGAACCCCTCTTTTTTATAATATATTCATCAGATTTCTTGACATTCTCATTCAAATGTGTCTATAACTTGTTGTTTCCCATTTGATAAGTATAATAGAATAGTTTATATGCAACTCTTCTTGTCCAATTTTGCCTTGAGAATAATATTACCAACACAACAAAAAATAAGTTTTTGGGTGGTTCAGACACATTATATCTTCCATTCAATGAATCGTATATATCTACCATGGTTTGGTATATTGTATTTAAATTGGAGTGTCCTTTTCTTTTCTTCACCAGCCATTGCAACACTCAGTTGAAAAATACTAGTATTTCTACCAAAGAAATATTTTTTCTACCAGTCCAGGAATTACAAGTTGTCAATTATCCAGAATTTGACTCTTTAATTTTAGAAAGTTAGTCTTAGAGACAGAGCAATAAATGATATTCCATGTTGCTTAATAACTGATGAAATGAAAAATAATTGCCTGCATTGGTGCTTATTGAAAATGAAATTTGCTACTCACCTCTCTATCTTTCAGGTAATTGAAAATATCCATGGCATAATGTGAAACCTGGAAGATATCGTCCCAGTTTTCTTTGTCGTAATCCTCTACATCTTCGGGAACTTCGTGATTTCCAAGATTGAGTTTTACTTCTATTTGTTTCGCTATCATAGTCATATTCCCTTCTTTATCTTTTTCTTCCAGTTTGTCACAAGGCGGAGACTCCAAAGCCCTGGAGGACCTGAGGTTGTGTTGTTTCTTGGCACTGAAGTAGGTAGTGGTATCGTTACTAAAATGTATGCAGGATTTTTTTAATAATTTTTTGTCACCCTATTGTACTTTTTTCGCCTTAATATCATAATTATTGATTTTATTTAGATATGAATATAAAACATTTGTCAATGACTTAATTTTTTCACACATCATACAATAGATATATACAAAGTTGACTGGTGTATCTTGAAAAGAATTTAGAAACTCTCATAAAGTAAAGATACAACTACTTTAAATATGTGCGAATGATGCCTATAAAGCTAATATCTTCAAGAAGACGGTGAAAAAAATACTTACACTTCTTCTAGTGCAGTACAGTACAGTGTCTCTTCAGTCTTTTCAAACTCATTGCTCAGTCGTTTAGTTACTTTAATTGCGTTTGTTTCCTTAAGTACTTCTTTTGGTATAACCGCTGTTTGATTTGGTACCACGTTCTTCACGGCTGCTCTTGTTACAATCTAAAATCAATCACAGTAAGAACCAAAGTAAGAAGTCCTAACTCATCACTTACCTTATGCCCTGGTGCTTGTGGGGGCGGCAGATTTTCATTCTGCCTTTGTTTCTGCACCGTTCTCACTGAGGGTAATGCCCTAACCTGCACATTAACTTTTTTCACTGGTGCAACTTTTTTCTGTTTGTCATCAGCAGCTTTTATTTTCATTTCGGTGGCATTAACATCCCGATCACCCATGGGTTTCCTTTTGTTGTTGCCTCTGTTTTCTTTGGATGGAGAACAATCAGCCTTTCGCTTAGGCCGAACAACATCTTTCGTGTTTTTGATTTGAGGAATGTTCATGGGGACTTTACTTCTCGTCGAGATGATGTCTTTTAGAGCAAGACTTGTGAGTATGTTTGGGTGTGTTTTTAGAGGAGCCATGGCTGCTCTGTCTGAAAATAAGAACTAATGAGATATTTGCCAAAGATATATTTCGGTGCAATCTACTTATAGTAATGTAATTTGCTTTACAAAAATGCATAGTGGAAAAATAATGAAACTGTTTAGAAACAGATCAAAATATGAGGTGAACATAATTTGCTGACACATTAACCACATGAATAGAATAATTTGCTCATTTCAAAACAAAATTATAGTAATAATAAAAAAGGGCAGATAGATTATTTGTATACTGATTTCTCCCAAGCTTTTGACCAAGTAGATCACAATATTTTACTGAGAAAATTGCAGCTATATGTCTTTGCTGTCTTGTATCATGATTTACAACTTTCCAAACCGAACTAATAAGTTAGAGATGGAAGTGTTACACTTAATATAATCCAGATAGATTTGATGGTATTTATGAATGTTTCCATCATACTGACTTTTTTTGTTAGCAGGTGATCTCAAACTCATCAAGCCAGTTAAATTATGATTGTTATATGGGCTACAAAAAAATTGATACCCTTTTACTTGATCAATGGCCACTGGCTAAGAAATATATTCCTTTCGTGAAAGATCTGATTATTTTTGTTGAAGAAGTATTACACAACTTAAATCCTATTTGAGCAAAGGCTCCAAAATTAAATTCTGAAGGCAAGTGTTTCGTTTCACATAAGGTTTCATTTCAGGCATTTTGGTTCAAACAACACTATTAATCCTACAGTTTGAATCTGTATTGTACAAAGTAAAAGCACAATGTCAAAAATAAGACAATGTGCACACCTTTATAATAATTGTTATAATAATATGATTAATTGAGAAACTCTGCCTTCTTGAAAGTTATTAAATTTTCTGTATGTGTTTAATGCTCACAGGTGTAGTCATCGTTGGTGTAGGCCTTATTAGATGCATAATGTACTTCACGTTTATAATAAGTGGTATTATATCTAGATATACTCAGATCTTAGATCAGGGGCATTTCTAGTGTGAATAGTCTTACCTATTAGGCAATTGTCACAGTTAGTTAAAAAATTACTTTTATGCTGTTTAGCGAAACATACTAACGACTGAAAAATATAGAAATGGTGCAGGCATATATATTGTGTTTGTGGAATTTACTTTTACAGAATGTTGAATGTTTCTATTACCTTATGTGGGTCAAAAGTAAATATATCAAACACTCCAGAGGAAACTTATTGAAAACATGAAATTAAGTCATTATCGATCAAAATCCCAAAGTCAGAAGGACTAAAATACATAAATCAATGGTAGGTACAGTAAAAAAATACCAGTATGATCAGCAAATCTCCTCGACGTTCTTCTTGTGTTATATGTATGAGAAAAAAAGTGCCAGATCAAGATTTATTCTCATGGTACTGATAGCTGCTTTTCCTCTTGGACCTTATGATTGAATTTTTCAGTCAAATTTTGAGATAAACTGTGCCAAAAGTCTTAGAGAGGTTGATTGATGTTCGTAATAAGGATGGTCTAAATTTTGCATTTTTGATAACAATGTTCACCGAGAACTTTAATAACATTCTATGAAGTATATTTTTTATGGTGAAGTCATTCTATCATATTGGTCAATGCTTATGTGGGATTTGAACATTATGAATTTTATTGTTTTCCAATATATTTTTGTGGTAAAAATTTACGAATACAGATAAACTTGATCCTATATTAGTTACGGAGTAACTTTACAGGACGAACTATGCCCTTCATTACACCTTAACAAATTCTCTAGAAATTTAGTTTTGTATATTTCTTAGATTGTATAACGTTTAAATCCCAGAAAAGTAGCAAGAAAAAAGGCTCCTGATTATTTTGGCCATAGTTGAAGTCATTACGGATAATTAGGCACTTTAAATGAATGTTTTCTTATTGTAGTTGATCGACAGTCGAAAGGACCCAATACATGAATGTATGCAAAGTTTGGATAAGCAACATAAATGTATAAGCTCCCGATAATTTGAACCACAATTCGTCATTTGAGAATTTTTACACTGAACACTGGAAATCTGAATGCTACTACTTTGACACATTTTGGAAAATAATGAGTACTTTCATTATCTTTGGGATTAGGAACAATATGACACAACACTGAAACAAACTGTAATTCAAACATTGAAATTTAACGGTCCTGAAATACCCAGTGCTGAAGAAATTGAAAATTTAAAACTCCAAACCGTTACATAAACAATGTATTTAAAAGGAATGTATCTATGTGTTTGGCGCCGTTTTCTGGTGTTCAAAAACGTGAAGAAATTAACCCGATATATTACCCCAAAACCCAGCCTAAGATATTAGGGCCTGGAAATAAAAGAAAAACAATCCCCCTGGAAGTTCACAAGTAATCTAAATGTTAAAAAACCCTATAAATGGTAGCCATGTTTCCCTATGAACGTAACCCCTATTTAACTATATAGAAATTAACCAAAACATGTTAACAGTAGTTTACAAAATAAACTCCAAACTTACCTTAATTTACGTATTTGATTATTGGTTTGTAAAACTTGGTAAAACTATCATGTAAACTTCGTCAGCCAAAAGCTCTTCAGCTTTGTCAGTTGCAGAAGTTTCTGTTTCAAAAGGCTTCTTACCTTTCTGCGATTGGTTGAAATGTTTAACGGCCACAACTCCTAGCGATCTCTTCCGTTACTATGAATTGATAAATTATGACAGCAAGTGGATAAGTTTACGAAGCCGGTTATTAAACACGATCAGAATATCTCAAATCTACTGGAATAGTACACAATTTGATGCTTACTACTTCCAACAAGACCTTAATATGTCAGAGACGGAAATGAATCTTATATTTATAGCATAAACAGGTAGAGAGAGTTTTGGCCTCAATCAGGTACTAACGGCAGAAATAGTCTTCGATTCACCTAATAGAGTATGGATTTTAGGTACAGAATAGGTAGGTACGGTATTTCAATGAGTTTATGTAAAAATAAGTTTATACTGACCGTGTTATATATGTTTATATTACGTCGAAGAAATGCAAATGAATATTTTTTGAGCGAATATAACTTTTCTTATTGTGTTTTTCTTATATAGAGTTTTTCGCTGTCTCTACTAATATTTAATCAGAAATACTAAACTTATGGGTATTTCTGATTTGCGTTCGGTTATTCCTCAGTTATATATTATATAGGTGACGAAACTATTGGATTGGTGTATACATACATTGATGAGAATGAAAAATGGTACACGATCATACTAATATAATTTTCGAATTATATCGATGAATTTCAATACAACTTCAATATTTAACATTTTGTAATTGTAGTAGAAATAATATTTTATGTTGACAGACCCTGTTTCAAATAAATAATGAAATCTGCTGGTAACAAAAAAATTTAGAAAAAATCGGAAATCGAATGTTATTTCAATACCATTATAAACTCAAAAAATGTACTGGATACTCTAGAAAACCTCGATATGCAATGAATTCGAAAGTTCTAGCCAAAGTTCATACGTTAATCACAGAAATAGAAAGAAATAGACGTTAAATCCAACAATACGAATCTATTTGCAAATTTAAGGCTGAAGATACAAAGATACATAATGTTTAACCGTTTTATGATTTGAAATAAATTGAAACTTCTAAAATAAATGCTGTGTACTACGAAAAATTTGGAAATACTTTGTGAGCTTCACAGACGTATTTGAAAAGTTGGAAAGGATAGTTTATTGTATGGGACCACAGTGACATTTTGTTTTGTAATTTTTACGAAATTTTAAATTTGTTAATTCAACAGAATCTAAGGGATAACTTCTATTCGATCGATCATTACTTATCTTCATTCAAATCAGTTTGGGAATTTAATATCTGGAAAAAAATGACGGAAATGTCAAACAATTTGCCCTTTACATACAAACGTCTATATTGTATGTATGTAGAAACAATTTGTAAGATATAATATTGTTTCGTGTTGCAAATGGTAACACTAGTAAACATTTTATGTATCTGTTCTGCATTTGTTGATACCTCAGTAAATGATAGATAACAATGAATGCTGGTTGTATCAACGTCCAATGCTATTCGTCAGAAGTACGGAGTGGGCGATATCTAGGAGCGTCATGTATAAAGAAGAGTAATGCCAAATATCACATGATTTAACATTGAAAACGGCTTCGCTTTCCACTGTCGATCTAGCATTATTTTTTAGAAATTTTAGAAAACTGCTGGTGACTCAACAAATTTAATATTTCTCTCATATTAGGCTAATCGACTATTCTGAAACGCTTCTAATTGAAACCGGACTAAATAAATCAGTTTCTTTCAAGAAATTTTCGTTGTCGTGCACCGGCAACGTAGACATATCCAAAACGAAAACACGACATAACCTAAAAACAAATGTAAACAATAATCGTATATTTTTTAATTTTTTTAAAAATAAACCAAAAATGTTCGAACGCACCTTATTTGTTAAATATGTATCTGTTAAAAATAACTTCGTTTATGTACCCCCTAGTTTGAAATTTCTGCAAATTGGGGTAAGTAGAAATTTTATCTGTGCTTCTTTAAAATGTAAACATTTGATCATCAGACTTGCCTACGACTTTCTTATGATGAAAATAAAGAAGCCTATTGTTCTGTTGGAGCAATTTCCATAGAAATGGACGAGAACAGTATTGGATTAAACTCTTTGTTTGCAAAAACTTTGGGAATCAAAGAGAATGGTCTAATTGTTTTGTCTGAAATAGCACAATTACCTTCTGTGAATTCTATTACTATTTCTCCTGTTAGCCCGAATGATTATGATGTGATAGTGAGTTATCCATTTGGGTAACAATTCTAGTAATCTTCTTAAACTGTATTAATTTCTAGGATATTTTATCAGATAATATTCAAGGAACACTACTGAATCAAATTCGAGTTGTGTTCTATAGTCAAAGTTTCATAATATGGATTGGAAGTAACATACATGTTACCGTATATGTTGGTGAGAATGTCTGTTTTTTAGATTAATGCATATCAAGATCAATAGAAACCCTGGTGAAATCAGTTGGACCCTTTCCTACATAAAACATTTTTCCAAAAACCCTCGAACTATAGTATTCTTGATTCAGATCAGTTTTGTTCAAAGTCAATTGAAAACTTCACCTTGGTTTGAAGATATGTTTCAACTATGTTCACTATTTCTGTATGGAAGCTTAAAATACAGATTAATCAATAACTTGGTGTTATTTTCTTTACTTATTTTGTGTTTTTTGGAAAGACCTATTGCTATCACTACTTTTGCAAATGTCTTGTTTGAAAACATAATTCACATAAGAGAAAATTGAGCTGGTTATCTTTTGGAAGTATAAAGCCTGTCACATCTTAAACAACCAATCTGTAAAGAACAAATTTACACATTCTGGTCTAAGCACCTTAATGTATGTTTTATAGTAATTGTCAGAACAGCCAATTGCCCCCAAATGAAACAACGATGATTGTAATCCATTAAGAAACACCAAACGCTACTCGAATGTGATAGAAAAAATGCCAAACGATTCTTGCATCATCTATCAATATGTAAATAAAATCGAGTCTATCTCTTCAATCTTGTCGAGAGCATTCGACAAAAAAGCAAATTGCTGAAAACACCAGGGTCTCCGTACATCTTGCTGCATATTATTTGTGACGTTTCTGTTTTAGATGAAGTTAAACCACTATCTCCAGGTGTAATAGATTTCTTAACAGAAGTGCACATAAAACCAAGTGGCCACATTGAGAAAAATAAATCACTGCACATTCCAAAATCTGAAAAACCCAACAATTTTTTGCTTGAAGAAAGGTTAATTGAATTTTACAACTCATTTTTCAAGAAAGAAGATAATGAAGTTGCTAATTTGCAAAAGTACTTCAATAAAAAATATGACTTGATCTGCAGACTGGTGCCGTTAACAGAAATTCCTTTTGGAGAACAAATATCAAAATACCTACAACCATTCAACATATTCATATCGAAAAAATGTATCCACAAAGACTGGTTGAAAGAAAGTACTTTGTCAACACCAATAATTTGTTCACTCACTTTGTTGAAAAATGATGTATTTGCAAATGAAATAGTATTTGCTAGGCTGATAGCATTTGAAGACATTCTGGACAAATTTGAGTTTGATTTGGGCCAAAATTTGTTTGTTGGCCCTGAAGTCTCTCAGATTTTTGATTGTGAACTGGGTGCCAGAGTAATTTTAAAGTACATTGAAAACGTTCCTTTTGTAAATGAAATAATTGTAAATTGTAGAAAAAATTACTTGGTGAATGTCGAAGAAACCATCAAAGAATACCTAGCAAAAAACAGTGATGCCCCAACTGTCTTGAATGCTAATGTGGTCATTGAAATTGGAAATAATATCTCATGCAGTTTGAGGTTTTCACCAAATGAACAAAAGTTCTGTCTTGTTGATGATGATCTAGTGAGAAATTGCAAGTATGTCATACATTATGAAATGGAAGTTGTAGATTCTAAGAAAAAATGTGAACAAGAGAGTTTTGACACATTTCTAGATAATATTTCCAATATAAAGATGATTGTTGAAGAAGTTCTACTGATTTATGGAAGTACTGAAGATTGTTATGAAAATGTCCTGATAACAGGTGGGTTTTTTAGATTTGCTTTGTTTTAATTATAATTTGTGCTGACAATGATTTTTTAGATGAAATTCAAAAAGTATGAACTCACCCCCCCTGATGGATGCCTCAGAACTTTTAGTAAAGAATAAAACACATGTCACTAGAATTGTTTAGTAGTTCTTTTTCAGTTCAACTTTCAAGCCAATATTTATCACTTCACAGTTTCAAATTGCTAAGCATAGTGAATTATTTCAGCTTTTGTTTGTTTATTTTGGTTAGGTTAGGTTAGGATACTTCCTGAAATGTTTAGTCTGGTTCTAGTTTCTACTTTTTACCGGCCGAGTACAATCTCAATATTTTAAGCTATTATTTCAGAGATGGCGGTAGCTGCTTATTCATTGAATATAAATCTTCAAAAGATTATTTCTTTCGAAGCCTTATAAAATGAGGGCAAAGAAAGACCTATCCACCAAAAACAGTTTTAACTTAAAACTGACAGTCATGAAATTAACATCTATGTGTCATTTGAGTATTGATTTTTTTGTATCGATGCATTCAGCTAGAAATATTTCTGGAAATAATCTTCTATGACATAATATAACAACATAATGACAGTTGAAAGTTGACAAAAATTTCTCAATATCCATAAAATGTGTTATTATCTTATTGTCTATTATAATGTTTCTCACAATAAGGTTTTTTATATGTAGAAGTCACTGTATTTTCTATTTTTTCCTAGAATCGCATTCGTTATTAAGGTTTTGGTATGACTTATTACTATTGAAAACAGAAATATATTTACTAACATGAGAATAATTGAAAATTGGATAAACTAGTAAACGATAAAACGATGACAGTAGCAGTAATCAAGATTAAAATTTCAATTAGAGGTGATTCGGATGTTTTTTTTTCTTTATGATATTTAAGAAAATACATAAAATACCTACTTATCTGACATGTACCTTCTCTAAAAAGTTAATTTAATAATTTTTTTACGTGAATTCTTAGTCTGAAAAATATACTGCGTGACTCACGGTCGATGGTAGGTTAGACGTTTCTGGAAAACGCAAAACATGATTTTTCTTAAAATTTCACCTCTCACATTTCCTTACCTGTTCTATCGATCTAAAATGTTTTCAGCATTGCGGCGTTGCCACTTCCATCAAAGTCCTAGCAACTTTTTTTTTAATGGGACACCCCGTATATTAATACATTTTTGGAATCGCTCTGGTATCTTAATACTTTTTTATTAATAATGTTCTATACCTATCTCTCTCTGTTTTCGAGATAAAAAATAAATTGTGCTAAATATGGTCCAAAACATAGCCTTAATTGAAATTTAGTACATCAGTACTCTCAATTCATGAAAAGTTGATATTTTGATGATAGTTTGGACAAACTCGAAATATTCAAATAACACCAAGAAATCGACTCCATA
>WOGJ01013440.1:0-13338 GCA_015342185.1 Leptinotarsa juncta | reverse complement strand
CCAGCTCGGCTATTCAAACAAAAAAATATGTTGACAGAAAAATCGAAACTTTTCAAAACCCAAGGACACTATTGAAATACAGAAGGAAACATCAATCTAATACCACAAAATATTCGATAATTTTGAAAAACATAGTTTTACATATTTCATTTACGTGGTGAAGACCTAGTCTCCAAGAATTCGTCTTCTTTAAGTTAACAGCTAGTATTTAAAGATTTTATAGAAGCTCTAGAATTGTTCAAGCCGAAATGTGATTTCTATTCATTGTTTGAATAGTTCAAGAATAATAGAATATCGGTAATCGCCCCTATAAAAATATGATCTCAGTTTCAACAGAAAATGAAAAAGTGGCCATTTTTTAATGGAAAGCTGAAAGATGATTTGGATTCCTCTAATTACCCTCTTATCCGTATTTATAGTTCTGTGTTGTATTTCCATTGTTCGTCATTTTTTCATATTCGTAATGTTTTTACTCAATATGGAGTGTACGACAGACATCCTAAGAGAACAATGATCTCTAATGAGGGTGGGCCAAAGAGTTACGAATTATAAAACTTTGTTAAGGTTGAGGCAATTGCTAGCCAAATTATCATGCTAAAAACCTGTCGAATGTTTCACCTTATGACAGTCCCTATGAAATCACAAGAATTATTGCAGGAATATCTTACCTTTCGTTGAATTATTTGATTTGTGTGTAGATATTCCTCCAGAAATGTAAACCGTTCTTCACATAGTAACGGATGTGAAGTTGAAAGTTGTTTCTACTAAATATTTCTACTAAACATTTTATTACCCTAAGAGAAATCTTAAGTCTGGGACTCGACGGAATATTCACGTTCCGCAATCGTGCAGCTTTTCTTTTTTCCAATTCAATTTACTTCACAATCCGATTGTTTTTTCTGCGAGACTTTTGACCTCTGACCAGCTCGGATTTAATAGTTCACGATTCTGTGTTTTGCTAAACACGAGACAATAAATTTCAATTTGTATTCAATTAAAATTAAAACCAAGCTCGTTTGTTATACGTAGGCAGCAAATAATTTTAAATTTTACTTTGCAGATGACTGCCGAAAGGAGGATGGTACCGTATGCCAAAATGGTGCTTGTCTAGATAACCAGTGTTACTGCAATGACGGTTATGGCGGATGTAGTTGTGAAGTGCCAGGTAAGAAAAGAAAAACAATTGAAAATATAGGTATTGTAATATTATTCTGAATATCAAATCGCATCTCTACATTCAGTCATACTCGTATTCAGTTTTCAATTTTCAACATGCCAAGTGTCATGTGAGATGAACGAAGTGTTTTTAAGCAGTTGATGTTTCTTTTACTGGGCGAAATTATTTGAGAGTAGGTAAGTAAGTATTCTGTAGAATATTCTTTTATTACCCGCAAAAACTCAGTTGGTATCGACAAACAACTGAGGCCTTTCTTCGAATGAGTTCATAACTTTCAAATTTTTAACTTGATTAGTATTTGGACAATCAAATTAATTTCCCCATTCTTCAGTAGAAGTAGATGTTGTACACAAAAATGCCCGTGACTTTTTAAAACAGAAAAAATGCATTCCCTACTGATTGCTTTTGTTTATAATTTTTCATGAAACTTTTCTTTTTGCCTATTTCTATTTCTACTTCAGTACAATAATTCCCCAAACAGAACGATACAGCAGTATGACACATGAAAGATCTTTAACTGACTATATTAAAGCCACTAATAAATCTAGAGACACTTATGGAAAAGGCAATGTGAGGAGGCCGAACAGACCCGTGCAATAAGTCGTGAGAAAGAGAGCTTCTCCGAATGTAATACCTCGATTCATAATTCACAAATCTAACACCAGAGTCCGTGGCAGGTTCATAAAAGGCCCATAAAATAGGTTCCAAAGAGGTTGGAAAGCAAGTGGTGGATTTGAAGAAGATTGAATGGGCTCTAAAAATTCATTATAACTATATGAATAGGTGAGACCACAATTCAATAATTGATCTTGAGTCCAATCAGTTTTATATCAGATGCGTTGAAAACGTTAGAAAAACAATCAGAAACAGAGCAGTGGATAACAGACCTCTACATCGAGACCAATAGGCATTTAGGTCAGATATGGTATGGAATAATTGGCATGTAGCATTGTGCAAACAAGTTATTGAAACCAACACGAAATGGCTATAAAAGTTCATTATGTAGAATTATATATTTACATTTACTTATTATTCATAAATTCATGTACTTATATTTGTATCTGTTCAGCTGGACTTAATTTTGTTCTGTCCATATACTCTGCTCCTGTATTTAAGCATTATTTTATAGTTTATATTTGTTAATTGTTCCTTATACATGTTTTACTTTACTAGACTTTGCCAATAAGATGTTCATATCTTGGGCAATAAAGCATATTTTGATTTGATTTGATTTGAAACTGGATCAGGTCTAATCATTGAAAAAGCAGAAAGAACGAACTAGGAATTACTCCCACCTACTTTTTCGGATTTTGAATTTATTACATAACTCCTTTGACAGGATCTTCACTTTTTCTTGTTTCAAATCAATTGCTCTGATCAATAATATGAACAGTAATAGTAAAAAGAAAATATGGTAATCAGGACTCATCAAAACTCATATCACGATGTGCACCATTTAATTACAAGAATAAATCGTCAAGATATTCCAAGTTAACAGTATGCGTAGTTCATTATAATTACACTACCAAGGCCTCTACAACAGCCTTGATAATTATCACCCATCTTACACATTTGTCACAAGTTATCTCTAATCTAGACACTTCTCGCATTAAGCCCTCAGTTATGAGCGTACTAACCTAAGAAACTCATCGATGTACGACAAATATAACTGTATCTATGAACTACTCAAATCTGCAGCTGCTAGAGCGTAATTATCCATTATAATTTTATACCCTCCTTTGCTATCAGCCATTAAAATCAAATAAATCGCTGTAATCTTGTAATATGTATTGATTATATACGTTAAAATCAGGCAATAAACTCGAAGCAAACCTGTATGAAAATTGCATAGTAATAAACTTCTGTAACTATAAAAAATGTTGTAGATCTCATGTCTTTTATTTTTAATATCTTACAGTAATCATATTTCAAATTTGATTTTTTATAAAAATTGATGATTTCATAATGTAACACAAACCATCTTCTGCGGACATTGTCATACGTAATTCATCGACACATCCCTATCAGTATGAAGTAACAGCATTAAATAGTATCTGTTCAAATCTATTCAAAATCTGTTTTTTCGTTTCTATTGTCAGAAAGTAATTGTCAGAGAGAACTGAGGTGTATCAAACAATTTGCTGTCAACAACGGTTACAAGCTTGATATTATCTAACTCATTATTTTTAAAAAACTATGAAAAAAGCCATTTACCAAGTTTATCCACTTCATGAAATGATAATGAGTGACATACTTTGGTATACCCACTCATACCATCTCTCGTTTTATGAAAAAAAAGACTTCAACATGACTTACAGAGCAAATAGTAATTTGAGCAAATTCATTGAAAACAATACCGAAATCAATGTTGGATAGATCAGGAGTATATGAAGTTGTGATTCTTGCCCAAAACTTTATATGGGCCAAATGGAGAGACTCTTTTCACAAAGAATGAAAGAACATAAAAGTAGTTTCTTGAATGTGAACACCAATTCCACATTTGCAAACTATCTTTTTGATAAAACAGTATGAATTCCACCAAAATTTAAAAGAGAAAAGCTTGAAACTCAATCTTTTGGAATGCTCAGTAATTAATAGATTCAAGAATTATGAAACTACATTGAATGACTGAATAGTATTGAATTATTTCCCTCTGTTAAATTTATTTTCCAATATGGAAGTTTGTATTGCGATATCGATACATCCCTATCAGCATGAAGTAGCATCATTCAATAGTATGCTCCACAGACTATTGGATATTGCACTATCAGAATATGATTTTCAAAGAGAATTGAGTTTTATTAAACAAACTGCTGTCAACAATGGTCAAAAGCTAGATATTATCGACTTCATTATTTTTAGAAAATTACGAAAACAAGCCCAACTTCAAGGAACGATAGTGTGCGTTACAGGACATTGACATATGTTGGTGAACATATCTTGAAAAAAAATACTTGGACGTAGGCTACAGAACAAATAATGATTTTAAGAAAATTTATTTAAAACAATACAAAAACTCAGTGTCGGGTCGATCACGAGTATATAAATTGACTTGTGGTTCTTGCCCAAAACTTTATATTGACAAAATAAGTAGAACCTTTTCACAAAGAATAAAAAACATAGAAGTAGTTTCTTGAATATGATGATCAATTCAACATTTGCAAGTCATCTATTGGCAAAATAAAATGGTTCAGCCACTATGAACTATTACATTTGAAAGAGAAAAGTTTGAAACTCAATCTTTTGAAATATTTAGTAATTGATAGATTTAAGATATCTAAAATTTCACGAAATGACCAAATAGAATTAAAATATTTTCCTCTATCAAATCTGTTTTCCAATGTGGAATTTGGTAGTTATTAAGTAACTACAAGGTCATATAATTCAAATTGTTATGTAATGCACTGATTCAATATAATTTGGTCAGTGTTAGGAATCACACGTTAAAAGATAAGTCCTCAAGTTTCGACTTCTTAGGGTTGTTTTTTGTAGGTGTGCGATAGCTGGTTAACGGAAAAAAATATTTAAACATGTTTTAAACATAGTCACGCCTGAGGAAGCTATTGTATAGTGAAACAGGTGTTGCCGTTTCGTAAACTGTCTAGTGAATATTTCACAATAAAGTGTTACTAGCATAGATGATAACGTTTTGAAAGTTCATATTCAACACTTCAATGAAAACTAAAGAGAAAAACAATCGCAGCAGATAAGCTTATCTCGGATATATAAAAAATGAATATCATGCGCATTCAAAAGGAAAAATAACAAAATTTCAAATTCCATCAACTAAATATCCATTCTTTCAATTATCAAATGTTTATATGAAGTATAATAACAATAACTTTGTTTATCTATTTCGGATGTAACCATTATACATACATAACTAGTCTCAAAAGTTATTAATTGCAAAAACTCAAGTCAGGCCCATTAAGTATTTTTTCTCATTATTATTTTTGTTTGCAGACGAAAACGAATGTAAATATAGGCCGTGTGATGTATTTGCCCACTGTACCAATACATTGGGTAGCTTTTCCTGTACGTGTTTTCCAGGATACACAGGAGATGGTTTTCATTGTGAGGGTAAGTTAAGAATCAAATATTTCCATATGACTTCGACAGTACTCAAAAAAACCGTCCCCATCGCTATTTCCCAAACATGAGAAAAGAAACAAAAAATCCATCATAATTTTTTATAAAATAATATTTTACTTTTCTTGTTCACTTTCCAAATGTATTTACTCCTCACAATTGGCAACAATATCTACTAAAAACTCTCCAATATTTTATGAAATGCTTCTTTCTTGACAATTTCATAAATTTTCCGAATGTGATAATTACGATTTATATATATATTTCGAATATCACATGGTAAAAAAACAGTTACTATATAAGGTAAATAGTAAATGGACCTAAGGTGAAACGTAATTTTTGGACGGTGTGTGGCAGACTCGAGGCAAAAAATAATATTTTGAACCTCGAATCCAAAAATTAATGCATTAAGGAAATGATAATTATAATAAACTCCTTTTTTCAATATTTAGAAAGAGCAAGAAATCAATTCTAGATACACTATAATTTGTGGTGGTGCCTTCACTTCATCATTTGTAGAGAACTGTAATCCACTTCAGTTCAATTTATAGTTTGTGACAACATTCCTTACTAGAAAATAAACTTTTAATAGACCAGTAGATCTATTTCACAATCTAATTACCGTCTAATTATATTCTTTCAGATCTCAGTCTAATTTTATTCATTACGAATAAATTTCTATTTTCTACAAAATTCTGAAAACACTTCTATCGACTGATGAGAAGTAATACCTTGAAACCAGACTGTGACTTACTCGATTACTTTCAGCGTGGTCCTCTGCATAAATGTCTGTCAAATATGATGCAGGATCCAGAGTGGTATTGGCCAAGGAAGTAGTTGTTTTCCGGTAGACACTTACCAGACCCTACTGTGAAAATACCAGAAAATAAGCTTTCAATAGATTACTGGAGCTATTTCGCAAAAGTAATACCGTCTAATGTCATTCATTGGGAATAAATGCAGAATTCTGAAAACACTTCTGTGAAATATTCATACAGGACTCTGTAGTTCCACATACTAGATAAGTTGTCTCCAAAACATCATTCCCATTCAATAATGTTTAGTCGGTTTGATACCATTGGCAAGTAAAGCATTATCAATGTCTAATTCTTTGCTTCCATTCAGGCAACACTGAGTGATGAGTAAATTTACCTATAAATTTTGTAAATTTCCAATATTGTTTCATCAACATTCTCGATTTTCAGAGGTTAGTTTTCAATTTCTCAATATTGTGGAATTAATTACCTATTCCTTTAATTTATTCCATACGTGAAAAAAACGTCCTAACTTTTAGTCACTTACAATTGAAAATCAGTCACACAATTTATGGTAATAATTATAAATTTTAATAAAGAGCTAACTTTGATGAAAAATATGGCAGAAAATAACATCATCCATCCGGATATGATTCATCACATCCTAGGCAAAAAATTATTCAAACAAGCCATTGGACAAGTATAACAGCTTTTCATAAACTACACCTAACGATTTGATCTTCACAAATTTTATTTTCGAAAATATCACGGAACAGTATCGTAGTGAATAGTATGTTAATTACTACGGAAAAACTACTGTAATAGCGAAACATGCGATATTTTTTAAAATACAGTTTGTGAAGATCAAATCGTTAAGTGTAGTTTGTGAAATAACTATGGATCACTTCACTAACGGGCGAGCTAATCTGAAAATTATAACCACACAATAAAAATAACATAAATACCTACAAAACACTCATTTATACAGAAACATCATCATCTACAATAAAAATCACTAACAAAAGAGAACATTAACATAGCAAATAAAACTGGTCATCAAAGATAATACAAACACTTTAAAAACATCCGAAAAGAAGTAAACTACTAACTAAACAGAAAATCAACATAGCATTCAAGACTGATAACACCTTAGGTAAGACATACAGAAAACAACAAATCCAACATCGACAACAAATTAGGTGTCTACAAGCTAAAAATCGGCACGTGCTCAGAAGTTTATATTGGAAGAACATCTGGAAATTTCAAAACCAGAATCTCTGAGCCCAAAAAAAGTTTTGAATTAAAAAGTACCAATTGGTCCAATGCACTACGACGTACTTCATACAGAAAATAAAGCACAAAAACGTAATTTGCTAGAATCCCTGAAAATTCATTGAACGTTAACAATCAAATTTCTTCTAAAAAGATCAACAAAAATTTGATTTCCCAACACTGTTGGATGTATTTTCATGAAGAATTGCCTAGAGTCAGTCGAATCATTAATAACAATAATTTTACCTTATGTGTACCTGCTGGCTACTTGTTTTTATAACTACTGGGGCCGTTGAGTTCCAAAATATTCCAAAATCAGATGGATAAGCTATTAAATGTTTTTACCACTGATAAGTCAAACACTATAAACTGTTTGTCTAGGAAAAGATGCATACCTAGATACCCTGGTGTTTGAACCGAATCGCTTTAATTTTGACTGACGCGAGAATATCCAATCGTTTTAAACAATACCTCTTACCAATTAGTAACCTCTTTTAATTAAGATCGATAATTTGTTTAAATTCAATTGTGAAGTAGTTGGAGTATCAATCCAACTGATGATGCTACTATGTCGTGAGACATAGTAGACATCATCATTGGAAATGTATAATTATTATAGTGAATAGTTATATTATTTTATCAATTTCATTTGAATTTTCTGTGACGTAACTAAAACGCTTTTTAAATAATTTGTCATCCGAATAATGCATTTGTTGCTGACCGCGATTTCAGAAAAGTGAAGTTTCTTACCGGCCACAGAGTTCAACATACTCAGATAATATTCTGATCAATACGCTACGCCGCTACTTTGAGATGTATAATTTTCTCAAGACAAATAATTTCTTGAAGAAACATAATTTCCTTTCTGCCTCCTGGCATCTTCTCTTGTACTGTTATCTGTTTTAGCTGTCCGATAACGACGAAGTGAAACCCTCTAAATTTTATGAACTTGGCAGCAGATAATCTCTATTTCAGTCATGACCTTCCTCACAATCCCATTGATGTAGTTAATATGCGCGCGCTTATTCACGTTATACCTATTATAAAGCTCTACCATTGGCGATTCTTCATCTATCATTAAATAGGTTCTGGTAAGTGCCTGCCGGAAATGTTCTTCCCTGGCTAATGCCGTGCTGGACATTGAACTATATCCGACATATATTTATGCAAGATACCTCACAGAAATTAGTCTTGCAGATATTTCGCGTTCCTCCAGCAACAGGAACGTGCTAAAATCAATCGAGTAGATCACCTGCAGAATGGTTTTGATATGTTACCTTCCATCAGGGTTTCGAGAGTACTTTGTTCTCGCGTAATTATAATAATAATGGTAGTAATAAGTACAATTAAAACAGACAAAAAGAAAAAAACTTTCAGTGTGAAGGTTAATTCAATTCAATATTTATACGAAAGTAGTTGTTTCGAAAGGGCTTTTTCTTACAGTTTGTATCTAAAAGTAAATTCTATAAATAATCTACACATCTTTGTAAATAGTTTATTTAGAAATTAATGCTTTCTTCTTTCCCTCGGAAGTTTCCCACATTTTTTGTATGAAGATGGAAAAGTTGAAAGCCAAAAATTTTATTCTTTGGCCACTTCTTTTCTGACATGAATAATCAGTTTTCGGACTTAATCTCTGACTTAAATAATGTCGATGAGAAAGTCAATATTGTGAAATGAAACATTAGAATTATTTAACGAACACCCTCCTTTCAAAACTTCAAGTTTCAATCGTCCCCAAAACCATGTATCACATCTAACATTAAATGTATGATTCCTAATATACCTACACTAATAAAAAATATTTAATTCATTAAAAATACATTCATTCAAAATACATTCATACATACATTCATTCAAATACTATAAAATTAACACTCATCTTAGTATGTCGTTATATATAAAAGAATTACATCAATCAAGTAGGTATTTGAAATCAAGAAGAAGATGAAAACTAGTTCACATGAATATAAAAATAATCACTAATATTGTATGCCTAATAAAGAACATTGGGATGACTCCTGATATATTCAATTAGTTTGTGTTTGAACATTGTTACTGTCCTTGCATTTTTTATCATTTGTGGAATTCTATTATAAGAATCTAAACCTTTGAACAACAGAGAATTCGTGGCCATTTTCTAGTGGAATAAATGTAGAAGTTATGATTCAAAATAACATTAAATTTATGATCCATCCCAGAAAAAACACAACTTATGAAGTATAAAGCAACCAAGTATTGAAAAATTGGGATTTCTCTAAAAATTTAAGAAATTACATTATTATGACAACTGCCATTAAAAAGTTCTTCGCGATTATCGGATTAAGTAAAGGATGGAAAATGAAACTTCAAACAGACAAATAAAATAAGCAATAATTTTTTAGAAATAATAAATACTTTCAGAGATGCAGATATAACACTGAAAAAGAAATTCATCACATTGATAGTTTTTAAAAATCATTCATACACCTAGAGCTGGTGAAATCGAGGAGGCAACTTGTAAATTATCACAACCTAAGCGTTCCATGCAGAGTACGTATAAGGAGGAAAGAGGATAGAAACACTACGTATAGTGTTGTTGAGCGGGATATAACCTCCACATCGTTACGTTTTAAGCCATCAAAAACTGCATGAGAGCTGACGCCCCGTTCTTCCGCCATTCCGCCATCCTATGTGATGGATCAGTCTCCTCCAGGGTATTCAAATCCTCATCCTGAACTACTGTAGGTGGACCACTTCGGGGCTCATCTTCGAGGCTGAAATCTCTGGAATGGAGTTTCACAAACCAACTTCGAACAGTGGATTCATTAACACTATCAATGCCAAATACCTGATTTGACAAAATATCCACGATCTGCTTCTTGCGTCCCTTCACAGATCATTACTTTGGGCCTGGACTAGGATGACTAAGATAGCCAAGTACTTCATATATATTATAGTCTAGAAGACGTAATAGCTCGTTCATTACAAGGTTCCATAACAGTAGGCACAAAGCCCCCCTCCCCCGCCCCGTGAGGACAAACCCTTGCCACTACTGTTCCTCTCATAAACTTCCCCAACTTCGTCGAATCCATAGTGTATCCACCTGCAGTTCTTATGGTCAACCCCTCTTCTCTTCAATACCAGAATGATTGTTTTTTTGTCTATGTTTTTGGTATGTATATCAGATCGAAACTTCCTCTGAGAGTTTACATATAATTTTTGAAGCAAAATTTCCAGTCCTTTTTGCAGCATTGCTGAATAAATGCCATATGGTCTCGGCAACCTATATAATTGGAATAACTGCGGCATAGTTGGAATAACTACGGCCAATATAATTTTCTCCAAATCTACCATTTCCTTTGCCATCAGCCATATCTCCGTTTTAGGTGCCTCCAGGGATCAGAACCGGAGAAACTCTCGTATAGTCTCTCTTCCTGTTTTTACATGTACCGTTATTTTTTTCGAAATTATTGTTGATTCTATGATACACCTATGTGTATTATAGAATCGGGTAGGTATTTTAAACCAAAGAGATTCAAATGAAATAGTGATTCAGTTATCTCATCTCAACTTTATTGAACGTAATTATTGTTCCTGGTAATCTTGAAGTAATCTTGTAGCAACCGAAAAAAGTTTACTAATGTATTTCCTCATATTTGGGTACGAATATGATAAACAAACGAGCCACTAAAACAAGGAAAGTAAAAATGTACGTTACTTGTTTTGTATTTATCAAAGATTCTGCCCGATTAGTAAAAAACAGTTTACCGTTAGTTAACATGCTCAGCATCAAACCGACAGGTATCTATAAAATGTATCATTATTTCATGTGCACACTTCAATTACATAACTGTATTGCCAACTTTGAAAACCAGACCATCACTAGTACGATGTTTGCATTATCCTCTAATGATAGTCTGTAGGCCAATGTCAATCAACTCTTCCTTTCTCAACAAATCTTCATTTTATCTTTTAACTGTGATGATCTGATAACTGTGATATTTTTCTAGTTTTGTTTGAATCATCATGTAAATATATTTGGAAGGCCTCTTATTTTTTGATAGAATGTCGATGAGCTATAGGAACCTGAAATGAAATTTCAAAAACAATTTGAACCAGTCAACATGAATATAAAACTAATCACTAATATTGTATGCCTAATAAAAAACATTGGGATGATTTCTATATATTCAATCAGTTTGTGTTTAAACATTGTTACTGTCCTTGCATTCTTCATCATTTATGAAAGTCTATTATAGGAATCTAAACCCTTGAAAAACAGATAATTCAGATTCGTTCTATTTATATGGAAATCTATTTCTATTGAAATAATTGTGCATGTCATAATTCAAAATAACGAATTCATTAAAATACTCAGGTTGACCACCCTATGTTATCTTGAATATGAATACCATAGAAATATAAAACAATCTGCTTACAACTGGTAACCATTTCAGTGCATCCAGCATTAAAGCTATAGGTGTCAATTAATTGCACCCCTCATCCATCTATTTTGCATTTTCTGTTGAGATTTTTCATTCAAATTGAGTAAGTATAATAATGAGCTGCAATAATAAAAATGTGGTTGAATTATGCAATTATAGCAAATAATTCAAGAGTTTATGGAAACATGACTAGATATTCTTGAAAAGAAAAACATTTTTTTATATTTTATTTTTGATGTGCTGAGGCATGCTTGTGAAAATTCAGATTATTATCAACAATGAATTCAAGGTATTTATATGCAGTTTTAATTTGTATTCGAGTATTTTCTATTTTTATTTTGATTTCATTTATGTTTATTTGATAATATGTATATCTATTCGCAATTATCATTGCCTTCGTTTTTTGAACATTCAATTTCAGTTTGTTTATTTTCAGAAATGTGTCCAATATTTTCAATGTAATGGCTGTATTTAGATCGATATTACTTTCAGAAATGAGTGTGTCATCTGCAAAAAAATTTATGAATTCACACTCTGTATTACTCAAGCCTATGTCATTCAACTACAAAATGAATAGAAGAGGTCGCAACACACTGTCCTGTGGTACTCTCCAGATTGTCTTGTTATTTCCTCAGAAATTGAATCACCCACTTTGGTCCGCTGCCTTTTATTGCACAAATAACTCCTAACCCATCATAACAAAATGCTACTATTTATAGTTTCGAAACCGCTTTTGAAACCAACAAAAATAGCTACAATATACTTTCCCTGATCCATATTTTTTACATTTAAAAATTTTAATTTCTCCGGAAATGAACCAGTTTGTAGAGAGACATTAATGAAATTTAGAATTGCATTGCCTATAATATCAAAAGTGCCCTCCATAAATTTTATTCTCAATATTTCATTACTTTTTTCATTTGATAGGTAAGATACAATGTTCTCTAATTCTTTAATATTGAAACTTTTGAATTTGGACATTTGAATTTTACTTTACCTCTCTTTGTTTTCAATCCATGCTTGATTTTATATACTTTCAGCAATATCTTTTGTACTCTCCCCAAAATATGTATTGAAATATCTCGACATCTCATCTCCCTTTCTCACTAGTTGGATTTTATTATTGATATTGAAGATTATTTTCCCAAAATTGGTTTTTCTCTCACATTTTATAAGTTGCTTCAAATTTTTCCACATTTTTTTACATCATATCTATATTTATCAATTTGATTCTCATTTTTCATATTTAATTTATTCACAAACTGATTTCTATACCAAAACTGATTTCTATACCTCTCCCAATACCCAGTTTTATCAGCATCCGTTTTTATAAAGTGTTTATATGCTCTATCTCTTTCCCTTGCAATATTTGGTAATCCCTCATCATACCATCACAAACCCAATCTATGTCTCACAGTCTTGTATTTATAGCAAAAAAGTTATGAATATTATTGGATTTTTTCCCAACACCAATTCGTTATTTTTATCACCTCGATACGTGTTTCGATCACCAAGTGATCATCTTCAGTTTAATCTTCCTCTTGAAGATGATCACTTGGTGATCGAAACACGTGTCGAAGTGGTAAAAATAATGATTTGGTGTTGGGAAAATATCCAG
>WOGJ01012934.1:0-14256 GCA_015342185.1 Leptinotarsa juncta | reverse complement strand
CCCAGAAAGGATCAAAGGTTACTGATGAGTGTCCACAGTGTGTGCACTTCATAGTGGATTTTAATTGACCAACGAAATAGTCTACAATCTTGGAGTTATTCATATTCAAATATCTCTGCCAGAACTCTTGTGCATTTCCATTATCGTTCAATTTTTTGAATATTTTGATTGTAATTTGAAAAAATAACGGTTTTATGTTTAAAAAAAAGTTGAAGTCACCAAGGTCTAGTCACTGATAATATTCCATGAAACATGAATTTGAATTAAGCTTCCAGCCAGTCAACTTTCATGTACTATGAATATGATATTTTTGATAAAGAGGATCCTGAAAAACAAGAGCCCAAATCCTAGAATAAGTGGGAAATCTATAAAAACTGGGAATGAAGACAAAAAAGTGCTTTTCATTTTCTCTTTCAGTTATTTCTTTTAATTTCATTCTGATCATCGGGAACAAGCAACGGAAAACGCAAACAAAAAATTATTAGTTGGAACTCTTGACAAACTCATTCCTACTAGCGTTAGTTTTTATACTTTTATACTACCCACACTGGAGTGGTCATTGGTTGATAATACTTGCACGCACATCGGAGCTTCGAGAACAGAGCCCGACTAGCTTAACTTTGGGAAAATAAATAAAAACTCCTAATTCAACATGGCGGAGTTAATCAGAACGCTATTCACAATGAATTGCAGTAATGACAAATCTTTCAAGGATTGACTTAATGAATTATACATCGTTACAGCATGAATGGATTATTCCTAAATGTCAAACATTTCTAAGGTTTCTTGGATGAATCAGATGTTTCGAAAAATGTTTTCACATCAAATTGTATGATTTTCACTATAAACTATTCACTATAGTGGAAATCACACAATAAACTGTATTGATTAGTTTTTTAATATGGATTTTCATCAAGTATTGGCCAGTTCTATTCAATTTTCGTTTTTTAACCAATTCAATTGATACATTAAAGGGGTCACATGATTTCTCTAATTCAAACTGAATATTAGGCATATGAAGGTATTTTGGACTTTCTGAATTTTTTATAGATGTTGTGGAATTGAGACAAGAGCCATCTGTTTAAGTGTGAAAATATCTGTAAGTTTTGATTTTTACTCAAACTTCACAATCGAGATCAATAATCTCAGATGTCATTTAATGACCTTCTTTCGAAAAAAATCTACCGCTTTGGTGCTATCTGACCCAGTTGCGAAAAAATTGTTCAATATGCGAGCGAGTAAACAATTTTTGATTCATACACTGATGAAAATTCTTGATTTTTTATTAAATCGTTTATCTATACAGTTCAGAAAATATCATCTGGCAACAAAGCAGAGTAGATATTATGTTATCGGGAAGTTGCTGGTATGTAGTGATCATTTTGGCGCTACAGGAAGTCCGAGTGTCGCGGATTCCTGTGGGGTTCAGCAGAACAGTTAGTTCCAAAGCGGAATCAATGTCATATATTTCTTTGTTATGGCTATCCCTAAAATGTGAAGGTTTCCAATTATTTATAAGCGACAGTTCAAACTGCAGAGAAGTCATAATCGACAGTTCAAGCATACGACAATCTATTATCAACTGTGAACAGTTCAATGAAAAAAAATCGATACTTCCATCGATATATGGATTATTATGAATCTACTTCCGAACTGAAACGTGTAAGATCTTCAAATTTCTCAAATACTGAGAGAGCTATTTTCACTGAGCAATAAAAAATATACTTAATGTAATAACATATGTTTTCAGTAACTGTGAGAATACTAAAAAGTGACTGGAAGTGTGCGAAAGTTAAATACTGCAAGTGAATCATACAAATTGTATATGATGATATACCAAAACATAAAATGAAATTTTTTGAATATAGAAGTTGGTCAAACGTGTCAAAATCAACATTTGTCAATCCTGTGAAATTCATTAAGGTTGTAGTATGCTATAAGGTTGTTGTTTCAAAAGTTTCGCTCTTTTCAATGTCCAATGTTTTCGTTAATTTTGAAAAAGCAACAATACAGTAAGGTACATAATGTACTGTTTTGAATGGGACCTTTATCACTGTTTACATTTCTTAAGGCAGGCTTTACTATTTCTAGACTTTCTAGTGTCATTTATCGCTTTCAACAATTTGAAACAGTCTTCATTTATTCTATATACGTTCTTCAAGGCGTGTTGATCGACTCTATAGACTTTTCTGATCTCCGAAATCGGATATGTGCTGCATGTTCTTAGAAACGAGTTTTATCAATATCTCACTCAGTCTGACCGATGTATTTTTTGTCACAGTCCTCACGGCTTATTTCATTGATCCCCATTATCTTGCCTTCAGGGTTACCTGATATTTGCTGGAAGAGAGGGAGAAATTTTGGTGGCTACTTTCACGTTCGAAATTTCAAGAATACGATGCAATTCGTTGGTGTATTTTTATTCATATGTGAAGATAATGAACTATTTTGAATCTTTGTCTTTTCGAACACATTAATAATGATTCTCAACAGTATAATAGCTACTTTTCACAAGAGTTCAACGGTAATCTTTAACAAATGTTCGTTTAAGCAAAGAAATCTCATCCAAACAAACCACACAAGTTCTACAGTGCGCCTCTGGCATATCGCTTTCAGACCCACTATCTCAGCATGTTTCTCAATGTTCGATTCAATATGTCCTCAAAAATATATAGCTTGACCTACACTGCTTCACTATCAGCTTATAAAAATGAAATATGGCGGAAGACGACCAGGATGAGGGATCGTATTAGTTGTATCTTGTTTTATTTGTTTTATATGCACCTTTGGAAACTGATTTCTACTGTCGGTAGCACTGAATGAACATGTAAGTTATTTTGAATATGATTGATTTCCATTCCGAAATGGTTTTTACCAATTAAACACATGGACATTCATCTGATGGATAACCCAAATGGACTTCATGGATTATATTCATAATCCACCAACTTAGATATACAAATGATATTCATTTTTGAATCCTGAGGGATATTTGGTCGTCAATTTTCCACTAAAGAGAAGAAAAAGAAATAAACAGAATTCGACTGGGCTTTTTCAGAACATAAACTGGACATTGAGTGGACTTCACTTGGACATCCTCCAGAACCGATTTGATCGATCATATTTGCATTACTGGCAACATTTGTAATAAATGGAATATTTATCTATAGTTTTTTTACCATAAGTACTGACGAAGAATACAAAGCTCATAGAAGCTCATAAGTACGATTTTAGTGCTTCCTGAAATTCATGGTACCTACCCTGACCACCAGAGATCGATGTAGGTAGCAAAAATGGGTAGTAGTCGCTGACAACCAGTCTGCCTTTCAATTTAATTCAATTCAATTTTGGCGTACCTACATCCCGACTTTCATATGATCCAGCCGGCTCTCCTCGTCGGGTGACTGAAATGCCTAAATATAAGTATCCGTTATCAATCGAACAAAATGGTAAGGAATCTTCTTTTTCACCAAGAGTCTGTCCAGCCGACGGTAATCGTCAAGAGTCTCGGGCAGGACCTTGTAGGTTGACAGTTTAGGAGAATTTGATATTCTCCTCTGCTGGTCAGTTGTACCTATGTATCCTTCTGACTAACGACAATGGGTGAAACGCATACTTCAGTTGCGGCCGGGTGGGGTAAGGGAACCAGGCTCCTGTTCCTGGACAGTTGGAATGTAACTCTCGGAATTTTTCCAATGACTGTCACTAGACTCTTTTTGGACTGTGTCCATTTTTTGTTAATTATCGTATTCTCGGGAAGCTGACTCCTCACGAATCTGATTCATGGTCACTGTATGTGAGCTTTCTCTGAATGAAAGCTCCGACTTGGAATAGTAGCTGTAAACCTCTTGCCTCAGATTGTCAAGATCGACTTTCAGCTTTTTCATTTCAACCTTTTGAAGCTTTTCCTGGACACGTCAGGTAGCGAAAGAAAATCATCATTGAAATGCCCGTTTTTGTGCGCAGAAGAGAACGGTAACGAAGACTCTCATTGTCGTAGTCAGGTAATTGTAATTGTCCGGCAGACGGAACAGGAGCCATATCGCTTGACCGACCTGCCAAAGTATGACAGGCGGCGCCGGAATCTGGCCCTGCTTCAACTTGCAGCTCTTACTGGGTCAGGCCCAGAGAAGAGAGTAGTTGGCACAGAATGCTATCAGCCTCAGCTCTGTCCTTACCAGCCAGGCCGCAAAGCAGTTCCTCCATTTGCTTGGACTCAAAAATCGACGAAAGATACCAGTACCAAAAGCGTGAGTAAAATGGACGCAAAGAAATGATGATTTGGAGCGTACTCACCAGAAAGTATGACAATCTGCTCACCATAACACATGCATTAACTGTCACAAGCCAGAAACTACCGATGAATTTGATTGAAAATTTACTTCAAGTGCTGTTTTTAACTCAAATTCCTTCATACACCATCCATATCAACATTCATATCGTTGTCTATAGGAATAGCTAAATTTGTACATAGAGCGGTTGTCGCCACTTCCTCTGCATTCGACTCCACCTCGTTAACCGTCTCTCTTTCATACGCTAATTTAGCCTTTCTCTTGGCAGGTACGTAACGTTTTGCGCGCAATTTCGAATATATAAGTATTCTTTCACATTTTCCAAATTTCATGAATAGGCACTTCCTGTCGCCCTTTTCGTCTGCCGCCTAGGGCCGTGTCCTCCACTGCCCCCTCAAGCTAAGCCACTGAATATGTAGAAATTATGTAGTAGTAATACTACTATCTCTAGAAGTCAGTAATGGAAACTTCTACGTAGCACATTGGTCTTTTTCTTTCCGTCCCAAACAAGTCAAAAGCACTAGTGAAAGGACAAACTACATTTAAATTTATCTTCAGCAGGTCATATAAATTGGCAAATCCTATCTTCACGAACACATTGATCTGAAAATTACAGGAAAATACTCCAAACGTTTTAAATTCATCAGAACTTCAGTAGAACTTTTCGAAAGGCAAACGTCTAGAACTAGAACGAATAAATTATGAACTCATGTTCATAATTTGGTGATACTGAAAAAATTAATGACTAGCCGGAAAAATTCCGGGTACGCCGAGAAGAAATCTGCAATGTTCGATATAAGCGGCCTTCCGTCCCTAGAGGGGGCAGTCTGTACTTAGAAAGCGAATCGAGTGTTTAACGAATTGTGAATATAAATTAAACGTTAGTGTGTGTATAAATTAGTTAGTGAAATATTGTAAAAATAAATTTGTTTGAGACAGTTAATTCTTTCAATTCGTTACAATATAATATGAATAACATGAATACTTTTCTTAGTTGTTTTCATCTCGATTGGAGCAGAAATTGAAATCGAAGTCAAATTTCGAACACAGCCTGCTTTGCGATAACTTCAATAAACATCTGGTAATCTGTCACTTCGCTAATTTTCAAAACTGAATCATAAAATTGTTTAGGTTCACCAGCAATGAAACGCCGTTTCAAAATTCATAGTGTCGCCTATCGCTAGTTAATTGCTGTCAAGAAAATCCTCTAAAATGCGATGCCGATAAATTCTTTCACCAACAGTTGGTTGCAGTACGTTTCTCTTAACGACTCAAAAACGAAGTAAGGCAGAATAAAACCGGAGCCAAATATACCACGTCGAATTTATTGACTACTAACTCACAGAAATATACTGCTAATTTATTTGAAAAACTCAACAAAGCAAACTGCTACGATTTTATTACCGACAAAATAGTTCGTGTAGCAATTTCCTAGCAGAACCGCCATCAAACAGGAATAAAAACTTGGGAAAACACGGAAATTTTGCGGAAATGTAGTTTCTTCGAATTCCCAATCAATGGCTATGTATTAGGAGATGCTTCGCAGAAATTAGGAATTCAGTTATATATGAGGATACAGTTTTACTTATTTTTCAATAATATTCAATTGTTTTTTTCTGGAGAGTATCATTTTCCTTGACAGTATTTGATACCCTGTTTTATAGTTTTCACCAGAAGTATTATTTTTTAAAGGACTTTGGCGTTTTTTATTGACTTTTTTGGTGTTTTCACTTTCTCAAATCTGAAAAAGTGAAAATTGTAATGAAGACCTTTATATACGTATAGAGGCCAAAATTTCAGTTCATCCCGAGTTCGAAGTTTTCAATATTTTTACAAAAAATGCTGAAAAATTGTATAAATACATATACGTAAGACGCTCTTTTCAGAATTGTAAAAAATTTAATGTAAATTGGCAGTTTCTTCCTTAGACTCGATTCATCTTCGAACTTCGACAGAGAAGAAGAGCTTTGTATTATTGTTACTGTCAACGTTGTTATCTTCAAGAGTGGCTGAAAAGATTTTTTTCTGAGGTTATATTTCACAATGTAATTTCTTTTCAGTACTCAAATACTAGGTGGGACTTCATTTGATTCAATTCTTATTTTGATTGAGCTAATTGACCAAGCCTTTCTGAATTTCCTTTATTGAAATTTTTTGAAATGTTTGGTTATGCCTGAGTTCAATAAATTCTGTTTTCACACAATCTAACTGATCTCCAACTCTCAACTCTTTTATTATGTGTGATTGATGACTTGTTTATTTTGCAGTAAAAACCTTTTTGTCTAATTACCAGTGGTAATTGGACAAAAGTGTTTTCATTTATTTCATTAAAGGTCTCAACTCTTTCATGTCTTTCAATATTTTACGTCTTTTCTTCGGAGATTCTCACATTTTTCCATTTAATCAATAGACTTTGTAATGTTAGATGATTTTTTGACAAATAGTGACCCTAAAGTTTACGATCTTGAAAACATTACCCATACCGTGTACCTTTCGTGATTTCTCTCAGTTCAATCTATTAAATTTTAAAGAAAATATGAAAGCTCGGGTACGGAACTCAATGCAGCTGAAAGCATTGATGAATAAGTAGATATCCTCAATCGCAATATACTTGAATTATCTGATAGCCATGCTTCTTTGATGTCACTTTACTAAAAATATTAAATTTGTGATCAACCTCAGAGACAAAGCACTATTGGAGTACAGCGTTGTTAAGAAGAAAGTCCATTGGGACTATTATAAAGAGTAAAGGCATTGAGGCATTGAAAAGTGTACTTCCAGGCTATGATGAATTATTACCGAAGGTAATACCACGAGACCTCAAAATTTCATCGATGAATTCCCATTTTTCAAAGAGAACTTTACTATTGAACACTACCATGTTGGTTGCTCGTTTGATATCTTAAAAAAAAACTAAGTTTATGTTTGAAAAACTGAACATTGATCTGAGATTTTTTTGGTATCCAGGAATATCTCACTCTTCCATAATTAATGTGTTCTTGTATACAAAATCCAGATGGTCAATCACTGTCTGATAAATAGAGAGTATATGAAATTATCAAAAGAGTATCTAGTACAACCAGTTCCAAAGATCAGCTCTGCAGAACGTGTCAATGTCCTTAGATTAATTACAATTCTGCCAACCCTATCTAAACCAGTGAAACGAGCTGTCGAGTTGAGTTTTAATTACGAAATCATCTGATAACAATCACCTTTCTTTCCTCAGTAAAAACAGCATTTTGACCGGGGTACAGTTGTGGTACTGCGCTACTCAACACAACAGACAATTTTGTTAAAGAACTGTATAGAAGAAAAAGTAGTATCATGACATCTGTCAGGAAGGTGTTTGATATGCTTGATCACGCAATATCTTTGTTTCACTTCATAGAACTTTTTGATCACGTAATAGTTTCCTTCCACAACTCAGTTGGCCGTATCAAGGAGTGGTATTGGATGGGGTTATATTTTCTAGCGGAAGTATAGTACCTGAACTTGAACAAGGTTCAATACTCAACCTTTTAATTCTCACCTATCTATACATGTAGCATTGCAAATGTTTCAAATGACTCTCGTCCTCAATACACGCAGATGGTACTCCACTCTACAGTTTTTCAGTTCTGAAACAATATTGGAATCTCAATGATCTAATCAACACATCTGAATCTTCTGTTGTCTTGTTTTGCTCGATAAAATAAAATAATGTGAGAATTCAACTGGAGTGGAAGCAACTTATCATAACAAAATAATTATTCGATTGATCACCTATTTATTTTGTAGAAATTTATATTGAATATAGAACATAGAAATTGTTACCTGTTACCGAAACCGCTCGTAGCAAATAATGAAATTTTGAAAATGAATTGTGAATTCTTTTCTTGCATAAACTGTAGTTTTTCAGTTTGTTACTGTGATGTTATATTTGTATAATGAAAATATGTGTAATCGAAACCAGATTTTTTGAACCTAGGCCACCATGCCACATACTGTGAAGACCTAAAAAATGTAGAAATCGCAAGTTTGAAAAATATTTTTGATTATAGAATCATTTTGTTAACAAAATATACTGCTATTCTCTAACTGAACTTTCTTAGATTAAGTTCACTGGCGAACGTTTATCCTTCGTGTGACCATTTTATCCCACACTCTCCTATTCGATATTTGCCGATACGTCGTTGAAAGTGAAGAATATAAAGCAGAAAAGGATATAATTCCGTTTTCTTGTGTTTGACTCCATACGTTTGTGTAGTGAGGTAATTCGAAGTGAAATTATTTTCGCTAAAATTCCTCCTGTTCCTGTACTACGAGACGAACAAAGAAATGCAGTTCGAAACTTTCAAAGATGCACTGAACTGAATGAGCGGTGTCATGATGAGGTCAATACACATTCGAGAAATGGCAACTGGAAGTTTCTGATAAAATTCAAAAGAGGATGACTTGGACTTTCTAACAAAATTCATATTTCATTGGATTCGTCGTGAGTTTTTTCGAACGGATGAATGTGGACGATAATCATTTTTTTATATTTTGTTTTGGCGAAACATTTACCGAGCCAAGAAAGTTCGCTACAACTTGCCAAGTTCACTGACAGACAAGATAGTAATAGTTTCTGAAGTGGTTTTTAAATGTTTTTCAATAATTTCTCAATGGGTTTGGCAACGCTATTCTTTCAATGGACGAACGATTATGTAGAAAGTAGTTAAAATGAATAAATCATGACGGAGTACAGAACGAAATTGATTCTGGTAATCATTTTCATGATATTTGGGAAAAATAAAATGAAAATAAAAAGAAGCAACCTGATTAGGTTTGAATAAAATTAACTGAAACGGAGAAAATATAGGTATTGATTGCCATCACCTTTTATTAAAATACACAAGTCTTTTGTTTTGTTAGAAATTTTCATAATAATTGGAGTCATATATTTGGTAGTCTTTTGATGGTTTAACAGTTTTACTTATTGATTCAATGAAATATATCAAGAGATATATCAAAGATATATTTTATCAAATTTGATACCGTTTTTTCGTTGATAATGCACCTTCATGACATTTCAACTGACATGTATCTACTATGTTTGCAATTTAAGGTAAATTTACGACTCCCATTTTGAACTACTCAATAAAATCGAATTCTTTATCTCATCGTACTCAAAAAGTGCGCAAATGAACTCGCACCAGTATTTTGCAGACTTCTCAACCTGTCTTATGAGAAAGGGGGTTTCCTTCCAGTAGACCCCTGACTTCATTTTTTAAGAACTTTTCCATTTGGAGAATAAACGTCATAAGAACGTTTTTCCAAATGGATTCAATCTCCAGCGATTCAAATTCAATGTGAATCGCTACTTTCACACACTCTGAGAGCGCCTTAAGGATTTTCCTGTAGTGCTTGTGTTTTATCCTTAGGAAAAAATCTGAAAAATGTTTGCTGGTCAGGCCGTGGATCCGAAGGATCTGACCAGTATGCCATTGAATAATGACCACTTCATACAACCATGGAATGAGTGACCTTTGGGTTCAAAATTACTACGACTTGGGAAGACAAAGCGAACCAAGATAGTGGTCTTCTGCATTTGTCTGCCTAAAATTGTTGATGTCTTTAGTCAAGCTATTGTAATCTTGAGATCGAAAAATAGAGGGGGTATCTTTTCACCTATAACTTCCATACTCAGAACAACCATTTCAACAGATTGATCCTTAGCCCATCACAAGTTTAGACTCATAAGGATTGTCGTTCCTAGGGTGGCGACAGGTGGCTAACAGAAAAACAGATTTTGACGGATCTTACACGATTCACCAGAATGAATTCTTATTCTCTACAAGGGATTCAAGAACCATTGGAGCATAATGTAACACTGGTGTCTAGTCAATACCGTAGTAGGGGCGAAGGCGTTAATATAGCACCTTGTATGGAGTCGGAAACTAAACCAAGTTAATCGACCCCACGGGTAGCTGCCTTGAAGAGAAATACTGTCACTTTATCATAGTCACAAACTATGAAGGAGATAAAATTCAAAGTCTGGATGAGTTTACAGAGTCTTCATTCAGTTCCATTCTGTTGTGTAGAGTTTCCATCTCAAATACCACAGCATCCTTGTGATCGTGGAAGTACAACATTGGAACGGGCGATCAAGATTTTGAACACCTGTACATGAAGCTGTATTATTTTTCGGGTCATCACATCAATTTGGGGCAGCTCCAAATATATACTCCAATGAAACATTCATCATTCGTATAATGGACTTGACTATACATAACAATTTCGATTTTATCAATATTAATTGAATTTAAATCATGATGAAGTGTGTGATGAACATACTTGAAGAAGGTTTGGTATATGTATTGCAGTTTTGTGAACTTCTTTTTTTGTTGTTTTCATAATTTGTTTTACTGATTTCGAAGACAATGTGCCGGCAACAGTAGCAAATCAATATAAGGTCTCCTATCAGGGACTTCCTAACTTTAACAATTAATAACGGCCATTTTGTTGAAGCTACATCTGTCAAATTAGTTGTCACTTATTCAGTCTGTTTCCAACTTTCTTTGGCATGAATGAATTGAATGATCAGGACACCAACAACATGTGGTTTCAACGCTACGCGTCACACAGCTAATGTCACATTGGATATTCTGCACGAGGAGGACACGATCATTTTTTTTGTGTAGTTTTCTCAAGTCACAGGTGTATGCAAGTAAGACCTAAACCACAGCAGTCCTCAAAGTCAACATAACCTATGCCATCGATCTAATTCAACCTGATTAATGCGCCATAGTTATGGAAAATTGGATGTTTTAATGATGGGAAGCGCTCAATGGATAGTTCGTTAGGTATACTTTGTATTTTCAAATTATGCATCCAGTAACCTAAAGAAAATTAATAATACATCATATCCATGATGAAAATCACACAATTTTTACACAGTCATTTCCACCGAGGAAACTACGGTGTTAGCGAAACGCGTCTAGAAACGAAAATTATTGTGAAAATTGTGTCATTTTTATCCTGGATTATGTATTTTCAGTAACCTATAAGGATCCTGAAACAAATTCATCCCGCCGTGCCTGTTTGCCTATCCTTTTAAACGCGATAAACTCAAAAAATACCGAACGAATTTTCTTACGATTTACCACAATGAACGAATTCATTCATAAAGAAGATTCATGTTCATTATTCACTATTGTTTTGTGTCAATTAGTTGAATAATAATAATGATATTCATAGGAAGTCAAGGCGGTAGTTCTACCAAAACGAACCAAATCAGATACCTATCTCGAACGAGCACTTTTCACAAACAACGAAATGCACGTTTAACCAACCAAATTGAAGAAAATAGTTTTCATTTCCTAAAGACGCCATCTTGTTTTCTGAAACGTGCTTCGAGAAGTGTATTTTTACACTATTTTCACCGAAAAGTAAAATATCCCTGGGTATATACATGATTTCAATTGAGTAATTGGTTTTTGTTGGCAAAACAAAAGAGTAAAATCTCTCATCAGCTCTGGAAGATATTTTGTCAAGTGATGAAAATGGGATATAACTAAATGCATACCCAAGAATAACTCCAGACGACAGTGACCGGCTTCGACAAATTGTCGCAGTCTAAAATTACCAAATCGAAACGAATCACTGCGTTGTAGTACGTAATGTACTACAATTTGAAGAACAAATTTCAGGATTCCAAGTTTCACATCATTGCCAGATTTCATTATCAAACTGCTTTATTTTTTCAGATTGAAGTAAAAAATAAGTAGATTTTTCACAATAATCAAGCATTTCCAAAATGTTTCTATGGGAATATAATCTTTAAAAAAGCTTTATTGATAATCGTCGCTTCAGTCTGTCGTGATAAACTCAAAAGTCATACAACGGATTTTTAAACGGTTGTCACAAACGAACGAAGTGATTCTGGAGTATGATTTATGTGTACCATTATATTGCGACCGCCCTGGCTCCGCACGGGTGCACTGCTAATACTAAATATAAATTCACTCACTGGAAATTTGGACGTATGGATAAACAGTGATGAAAAGATAATTTTGTTTCATGGACACTCCTTTTTTTCCCGCGGCTAGCGCCATAGTTGGAATATTTAAAAATTCTTCCTTATTGCATTTGTACAATATGAAAAAAACCTACATTCAAAATTTCAGCTTTCGAAAATATATCAGTTTAGAGAAACAGTGATTAAAAGGTAATTTCATGTTATGTTGAAATATTCAAAAATTCTAACGTATTCAAGAAACACTTTACTGTGAGATTTTCAGTAAACGATTTAACAAAAACGCAACACGTGTATAGCTATACAATAGCTTTTTTGAGCGTGTCTTAGTAAAGACACGTGTTTTCTAACCGTGGTTTTAATGCCTGACGTTTCGTTAACTTACTTGAAGCGTTGGATACAACAGGAACAAGAACCAGAGCACCAGCTCGGGTCCTGCGACCGTTACCACATTGTCTTTGAAACTATCTATCGCAGCAGTAGGCGAAACCTCAGGCAGACCACGGCCAGAAAACCCCGAAAAGAGCCTTCATACAAGTGAATGTTCGTTCAAGTTTGAGGAATATTGTCTGTCTTGAATTTTCCTCAAGTCGGTGTATGGAAAATGAAGGAAATATTTATTAAGTCATATGATTTTGAAAGACACTGGAATTTTTCAATGATATTACAAATTTCAACCATTTCATCCAGCATCTAATGGTCAAGCCGAGAATGCTCTTAAAATAGTAAAACAAGCATTAATTAAATTGGTTAAAAGTCAGCATATCCTGATATTAATCGTAGTTTAAATAATTTTATTTTATCATATAGAATTACACCTTACTCTTCTACAGGAAAATCCCCAGCACAATTAATGTTAAATAGGAACATAAGAACTGCAGTGGATGTACAATTATTTCACTGTAATATCATTTCAGGATTTTTTTGCTTAATATAAATGTTATTTCCAGCTATTCTTTTCAATTTTTCATTTGCATTGGTCTTTTCAGGGATTTTAAATCATTTTATATAATATTAGACAGTGGAAGTCCAAACTAATGAAACTAGTTTACTAGAGTTCAATAAACCGAAACGGATCGTTACAAATGAAAAACTTAGTGGAATCAGAAAAGAGTTATTTTCTTCAACCTATATATTTTTTTCTTATTACGGGTTTATAAACTAGCTTCACTTCTGTTATTAATATGAAATTTTTTTATCAAAAAGAGCAATAACTCAAGAAGAGATTGTTGAGTCTGTGTACACCCAATTTTAAAAAACCCAAAATATATTACGGCCATCAATAATGCCCGAACAGAATGTTCATAGAAATGAAAGAAATTAAAAAGCAATCTCCCAGCACGTTGACTCCTACATTACATTTTTAAAATCTCTCGAAACCACGTTTTGACCTTCCGTTTTTTGTTTTCAGGGGAATATATTTAATAAGAATCGGTCTAGACTTCCACACTAAGCTGAACATTATCAGAATAATGAAATTTTTCACGAATGAGGTGAAACATTAGAAGCAACATCTGTGGCCTAACTCTTATCACAGCGGTTTAGAAAAGCTTCGATGAAGGCAGCACACGGGGGTCGTGTTCATGGTGTACATTAAATTTCAGAGACCAATTAAGTGATGATAAATTCTACAGGATATTAATAAGATATATGACGAGAGTTACACATTATCGAAGTATTTTGTAAAAAAAGTATTCGGTATCAACTGAAATGAATTCAACAGTTGAAGACTGAAGTATTTATTGAAATATTAAATTCATATTCATTGAGTTACGTGAAATGGAATTTCATCTATGCGTTCTACCAAAAATACTACAACCTTTTGAGCTCATTGCGTTTTTCCCACCTATGTTTTTATGATACCTCTTGAAATTCTCGTTCACTGTAAGAACTAGCCTGCACAAGTTTTTTAACTTATATTCGTCATATTATTTCAGAAATAGTGTCAATGAAACCTGAAAAACTGGT
>WOGJ01012731.1:0-10186 GCA_015342185.1 Leptinotarsa juncta | reverse complement strand
TGATCCAATTCAACATGTCCCAAAACAGCGACTTCCACTGCTTCATTTCTGATCGGTTTCCGTGGCTGGTGTAAGTATCATTGGAAAGAGAATTTTGTGCCCTTTCAAATGATATATCACTCGACCCCACTTTCCATTTAAAATTTTAGGGTTGTTACTAACCCTCGCTAGGGGGTTGAAGGCACAGGTAGAAAAATACATCTAAAATGTGTCCCCCTCAAAAGCAAAATTGACCTGTCTGAGCATTTTTGCGTTAAGTTACAGAAAAAGGAGAAAAGCAAGGTGCATACTTTTCGTTGGACCACTCGATATAAAAGCTATTGTTGGAAACTATTCAATGAAAATTTCACAATATAGCATTACTTAAATACGTTATGGATTTTCATCAAATTTCGGCCAATTCCATCACATATCCTATTTTGTTGATTACTGAACGAAGATTAGAATCTGAATAATAACAGCGTTCATCTTTTGACTCCATTGCGGCCAACCAGTCATGTTCTTATCCTTGAATGGGGGTACTCAACGGCAACCCTTCCAAAAAAGAGAGGTATTTCGACTCCATCCCTGTTTAGAGAATAGTATGTGAATTCCGTTCGAAACTCTTTGGTGCAACATATCATCCAAAGTGAGGGCATTGATTGCATCAGTGCTGATCATACCTTAGTTTCCATATTACCCCGAGTATGTGATCATTTTTCTTCTGCTTCAACATAGGGAGTATCCTCTGAACAACTTTCTTCGTAACTTCGTTACTCCCCAGGGAGAGTAAACAATCTACACCAGTTCCACCACCGATCAGTCTGAACAGACCTAGCAAATAGCTTCACTCACAGATAAGTAATTGACCATACTGAAATTTACAGGCCCACAGGACGCAGCAACTAATATTGGTGAACTGATCATAAGTGAGATCATTCCTTGCATTATCACTCATTCAGAGAAAATCGATCAAACACTAAACTTACTATCTGTGATGCAGATTGGCTGTGTTTGTTCCTCGTTCACTGATCAAACTTCCGCCTACCGCTTTTGCATGTGCGTTCGCTTAGATTATGGAGCGGTGAGCGAATTCTGCAACTGGGTGTCTGCTTCATTTCAGCATCGCTGGATATCGGAATGACCGTATCACTTGCTGGGAAACCAAAAGGCATCCCAACGATAGTTTCATGCTCAGATGCCTGTATCCGTATCAAAACAAACTTATTCTGCGCAGGTCAGCAGAATATTAGCAGCATGTTATTAGAAAATTCCAAGTGGAATCATTGAATAATTCCAGGATTTTTTTGTGTAAAACATTCTAAGGTAAATACAATTGTTTGTGTTTTTCTCGGAAATGTTGAATAAATGATTTTATTTCATTCTGTCTAGTAAATCAAGTTTTCCTAGACTAACCCTATTAGCCTTGAACAGACAACGTATTACCTCAGAGCTAGTACTAGAGTGCCACCAAGATTTAGTAAATAATAACATTATCCTGAGGTGGGTTAAAGAATTTTAGGATCCAGCGGCACCTAAGGCCTGATGACTTCGACAATTGCGGAACTAACCAAACGTTAAACCCATGCTCAATCCCTAAAGAGATGGGAGGGAATCAAAGGATGCAATCTTGCCAGGATCACCCTGGGCGACCCTGGGAAGCTGGAGCCGAAGAAATATCTGGCGATGACCAGGAAAAACCTACGACTGTCGGGCATGTCATATGCGGGTGTCCGAAGTTATCGTCAATAAGAGGGTGTGTGTTTGACGAGTCTTAGCCTACACCTGCCGATATAAAGGAGATGTCTCCCAGTGGCTTGTCCACCTTCCTGGAAAGGACAGGATGGACGATGACCTAGTAGGACAACTTCTCAGCAGGATGTACAATGGGTCACATGTGGCCTAAGTGCTGTGGGTGTACACTCACCATCCCTACTCTACAGATACAGGTTCACGTAATTTGAAAATAAGGCCGCCGGAGACATGGAAAAAATGGGCAAGTCAGGCGGTGCCCAAATAGCAAAAAAAAACGTGTAGGCGCGTAACTTCGTCTCCCCGTACATCCGACGCAAAAGTTTCTCTACGGATGGAAACTAACCTCCCGACGAACGATTTGTCATTTTCAATTAAAACTATAAATACCCATGTCGGACTCGCTGAACGGTACACGACCATTTGAAAAAGGCGCGCGAGCCGAGAATATTCAATCATGCACATGATTTTGTGTAGGAATTGCGCAAACCTGTCATAGCTTATTATTAGGTCTGAAACAATCTCCGCTATGCATATTGATTGATCCATTGGCGCACCTTCGACCCGAATGCGACCGCTAGATGGTTATCTATCGGCCGAGGCGAACTGTACAACACATCAAAAGGAACGTGCAATTTCGTTGCCAGATGGTAGCAGAGAGGTCGCCCTAATTTTTATTTATTCCCAAACAAAAATAAAGCTAATCGAAATTTCAATATTTCCGATTGGAATGGGTTATATGACGAAAAGCACTTTGGTTTGTTTATTTTATGATAAGTATTCCATTATTTTTATTATATGCATCATAATCTTCGCTTTACTCTGTTTCCTGATAGTAAGAAGTTATAAATGCTCATTATAAATGCAAAACGCTGACAAAGTACTTATACAAAATTATGTGATTTGGTTATAATTGGCCACAGCTTTAAGGTCTTTAATTAAGTAAGAAATCAAAATTTTTATTAGTTTGAAAGACCTATTGAAGCCATTATGTGTGGAATATAACATCGTCCAAATGTCCGCCACGGCTTCTGTGGGTGGAACGCATCCGAAACGTCCAATTTTCCAAGACTCTAGCGCAGAGGTTCTCAAACTTATTTTGTCTACCGACCACTTCGAGAATTAATTATTTTCTTGCGCCCCCCATTTCTTTATTACTTTACTACATGTTAAGAATCACAATCGCAGCCATTATTTTAATAATTAAATTATGTGTGTCATGTGAAAATAAGACTTTCTGATTAGGGTAATGTAAAACATAATTTTCTAATATAAGGAAAACTTTTATTCATGTTATTAAAACAAACATTTCAATTTGAATTTTAAAGCTAATCTAATGTGAATGATGAATTTGATGACTTTTAACAAGTTTGTTAATATAAGGCTCGAATTTACTCAAAAACAGCCGTAAGTCACCGCGTTCGGTATACTGCAACCGATTTCTCTTTTTAGTTAGCAACGTTGCCACAGCACTAAATACACGTTCACGCAAATACGATGATGGGAATGACATAAAAATTCGTTGAAAGATGGATCACAATCCAGGGTATAATTGCGATATTGGCTTTTGTAGCAAAACTTCTTGGTATCCATTTTTGAATTTTATTTTTATTTCCTTGTTCGTTATCAGTTCTATGAGTTCTTCCAGCTAGGGTGATCCTGCTGAGCCCCAGTCCGGTATTTCCATTTTTAAAATGTCCTGGAATCGTTCCGCGAAATCACTGTGGAGGTTCTCCAAATGTTGGCAGTAAACAAGCAAGTCGTCGTTGTTGAAGGATACTGCTGACAAATTAGGGAAATTGCGAAACTCACGTCTGCCGATTTTATTCTTGTATAAGAGCAATTTGACTACAAAAGCAACAATGATATTTTTTTTTATCAAATTGAAGTCCTCACCTTGAAGTTGAAGATTAACATCATTAAATAATTTATACAGGTCTGTTAAGTACGCAATATCATTCTTTGAAGTGATAAGGTTGTCGTGCAATTCTTTGTCTTTGTTTTCCAAGAACTTCATTACAGGGTCAACTAGATTGTAAAATCAAGTCAGACAGTTACCTCTTGATAACCAACGAACTTTTGTGCGAAATAGCAATCGGTTGAAATCTGGATGGCGCGGGCTTTTATATGAGGCAGCGGGCGGGCCTAATACTTTCGAGAATGGATACTAAAAACTTCTCGCTTCGCATTGAAGCTTACCTCCATCTATTGTAAAGTTTGATAACTATCGGACAGGAAATAGTTACTGTCTAGTCCCCTAGATGCGTTACACCATAAAACGCGCGTTAAGCGTAGAGGAGCGGTAAACTCTGTGTTAAAAGCAAAGAACATTTTTAAATTGGCCATCGCCACCCTAAACCGCTACAATGCCCCCCAATCTTCTCTGTGCCCTTTACTGCCCCCCTATACGCCTCCAGCGCCTACAAAGGGGCGTTCGTTACCGCCCACTTTGAGAAAGACTACACTAGAAGAATCACTTCACAGCATTCTTGGAAATCCTACTTACAGGTGAATCCTCAGCATTATGCTCAGCATTAAATACATAATGAAACAGAATGGATTTGAAATTATGATGATCTCAATACCAACAGATACAATATCAGCTGAGCAACTCCCTACCATCCACAAAATAGTATTGAATTATGAAGACACCAATTTTGCTGCGTTAACATGTATATACCTGTGGCACCAAAAGACATTGTCAACTCGATATTTTGTCGCTGTAGCAATCCCTGGGTCTAGTGTATGATGCGACCGAGAAGTCGTCATCGCTTGGTCTGCTGCAAGTGGTATTTGCTTTGAAATTTGCACCAATTAGCCCCCATCACCATCTTCAACAACGACGACGATGTGGATGAAATCGACTTCGTATAATCATTTGAGCAGTGTAGCTTTATTATTATTATTCTATCAGTTTTCGAGTAAAAATTCATGTTTTAAACTTTTGCACATATCGCCGTTCATATTTCCTCAAGTATTGATCGAAGAGGAAAAGTGTATGGAACATTTTTCATAGATAATTTGATGTATTCAAAAATGTGACATTTGACATTTGTACTTAAAATTTTACAAAACCGTGACACGTGTTTCGCTATAGGATATCTTTTTTTTTCGTCAAAATATTGCATAATTTTATATCGATTATTTCTGTATTCAATATTTTTATCTCCTGTGGTTTTTGAATTATTGGCTAAAAATGTGAAAATAGATATTTTGGCGACTTCCTTTCTAACGAAGATCTAGGTCAACCCCTTATAGCTGTACCAATCTGTTTATTCCAGGGATTTGTCAGTCCTGTGACTGAAAATATCTGAACATATTCTTTTGGCAAATTTCATTTATAACTTTTTCACTATACTGCATGGAATCCAAATCGGTTGAAAAGCGTTGAAAAGATAAGTCGATTATTATTGACTCTAATCCTTGTTCAAGAATGAATCTGACCTTTTGAGGGATAGATCCGACTTGGCCAAAGCGATGGAAGTGACAATGTGTTCGAAATAAAAATCGATGGTTACTAGCCAATTTTTCATAATTGACATTAATTATGGTAAATGAGAGTTATTCTATTTTTCATTTGCACAACCTGTATAAATTCCCATGCCAACATTGCGATTTCACAAGATCATCCATCATCTTCAGTGATGAAGTACGAAGGGCAGTAACGAGACTCCAGAGCTCTCGATCACTCTAATTGAAATCGGATCCGCGACCCACCTAATGAGTGTCTGTAGACGCCGATGAAGATCCTCCATTGGAAGGAGCTCCTTAAGATGGCCCCTTAGAGGATATTATCCTTCGTTCATGGAGCATCTCTCTTAAATACACAACTCATTAAGCCAAATCGATTTTTCATTAATTATTCAAATTTTACTGATGTTGTAATTATTATATTAAGGAACTTGTTTTCTGTTGAAGAATATATTCCCAGTTTACGGCTGAGCTCGGATATACAGAGTGTTTGAAAATATTTGATTTGTTACAGAATTTAGTGAACAGAGTTCGTTTTGATTACGTTGGGAGTTCTTCCAGTTTCAGACAAAATAGTTCAGAAACTAGGTTGATAAGGGGACTCCTATTTCATGTAGGAATATACTGCCGTACATTTTTATTTAGCAAATTTGAAAAAAAAACAACAGCAATTTCGAAATATCTTACAATGAAATCAGACGTTGAAACTGATTTCAAGATGGTAAATTAATTTTCAAATAAATTTTGGTTTACTATTAAAGTACAGTTAAATTGTTTTTTATCTATGAGTAACCCATCTGCCAGGTGCTTTTACTGGCCTCCCAGAGAGAATTAGCTATGCAGATTGTTTCAAATTCGATCCTCACCATTGGGATCTCGGAAACTATGAGAGATATGAAGATGGTTGAATAGAGACAAACAACATGCCTGACTAACAATATGCCGTTGAAAAATTCCGAGTATATCCGGAGATATAAAGAAAAAACAGAAATTTCGTGAAATTATTTTTATTTTTTCCCAACTTCATTTTATGAAGGATTCGAAAATAAATTGCTCTTCCACATTGCCACTGTTTTCCTGCTACAGATCTGATCTCCGACGTTTCGTCTTCTGGCCAACATCATCAACTCAATTTTTTCTTATGGGAGCTACATTGGATTCCTTCTGTTTTGAATAGATCCAGATTTTACCTTTTCAATGATATATCATAAGCTACCATTTTTTTTCGAAAAATTGGAGATATAGAAAAAATGTCTTATCATAATAGGCTTTGAATTTGATGTTTCTAGGTTTGACTTTCAATTTGTTACACTCAATGACAATTAGTTATTGTACAAGTCATTGAGTTTTTAGCGAAAAATGGCTTTCACGAATGAGGAAAAAGGAGATATGGTAGAAATGTATTACAAACACGAAAGAAACAGTGTTAGTTATGTATGAAATATTTTTGAACTTGTATCCCAAAAGACGACAATCACATCGAACTATGTTCAAGTTATTGGATCAAATTCTTACCGAGTTTGGTTCACTTGAAAAGCCGAGGAAAAAATACGGAGATAGAATGGATCAGGCAACTGAAAAAATTTGATAAATGAAGTATGTATAAGGTAAGTTAGACATTGTGTCTATCTACACATCAAATTTACTCCGAAATAAATATTTGTAATACAAGTGCTTGAAGACATCTCAAAAAAGTGGCTTGAAATGTTACAAGATACCTACACATGTCTCAAAAATTGCATCCAGGTGATCCCAAAAAGCGATTAGAATTCTGTAATTGGCTAATGAAAAGACCTGACTTTCTAATTTTCCTGGACCTAACCGAAATAACGAACACATTTGGAGTATAAACAACCCCAGGCAGTTCCGAGAATTTTGACCTCAAGTGCGATTTATTATTAACGAAGATATAATTTATTTGACGTCATTTATTTCTCGGAATTCTGAATGGCGAAACCTATCAACAGTCTCTAATGTCGAATTTCGAAAACTATTTGGATGATATACCTTTGGCTATAACAACATCTGGTTTTAACACGATGGTGCTCCACCGCACAATACCAGACGAGTATCTGATTACCTGACTGAAAGGTTTGGTGATAAACGGATAGGGAATAATGTGCCGGTGAGCTGACCAGCAAGGTCTCCAGATTTAAGTGTTATGGATATATCCTTATGGGGTATACTGGCAATTAGAGTTTATGGTGAGAGGGAATCTCAAAATATTGAGGACCTTCAACATAGCAATGTTAGAAAGATCTGGAGATTGAGGAGAAGGGAAATTAATCGTGAATAATATTTGAAGAAGTGTTCAGTTGTGTTATCATGAACAAGGCCAGCAATTTGAGCATTTGCTATGACTTACTTTCGTCTTTACATTTTAGTTAATTATTATTATTATTTGTTCGGAGTTCTATTTTCATTGAAAAGGAAACAATGTCTAATTTATCTCATACAAACCCCATTCATCCAATTTTGATTGTTGATTCTGTCTTAGTATATTTTCATTGGCTTTTCAAACAAACGAAACTCGGTGAGATTTTGATCCAATAACTTGAACATAGTTCGATGTGGTTGTCTTCTTTCGGCATACAAGTTCAAATATATTTCCGATGTCCTAACACTGTTTCTATCGTATTTGTAATAAATTTGTATCATATCTCTTTTTTCTTCATCCGTGAAAGCCATTTTTATCCAAAACTTCAATGACTACAACAAAATGTCGTTGAGCGTAACAAATTGAATGTCAAATTTAGAAACATCAACGTCAAAGCATATTATGTTGAGAATTATTATCTCCAATTTTTCTAAAACGAATGGTAACTTATGATACATCACTGAAAAGATAAACTCTAATTCTAGTCAAAACAGAAAGAGTCCAATGTAGCGCCCATAAGAAAAATATAAGTTGATGATGGTGTCCGGAAGACGAAACGTCGGCTAGCAAATCTGAAAACACCATTATGTAGCAGGGAAAAGTGGCAATGTTTAAATGCAATTCATTTTCGAATCCTTCAAAAAATAAAGCCAGAACAAAATAAAAACCATTTTTCGAAATTTCTGTTTTTTCCGGATGTCCCTGGATATACTCGAAATTTTAGAACTTTTTCAACGGCATATTGTTAGTCAGGTAAATGTGCAACTTTGCCCCTATTCAACCATCTTCGTATCTCTCTTAGTTTCCGAGATCCCAAAGGTGAGGTTCGAATTTGAAACATCCTTTATTATACAAGGTGAAACCGCTATCCCTTCTAGGATCCTTCAATTCTTCAGATTGCGAGAAAAAAATATATCCTCAAACTGTCATAATCCGAAGTAATTTATTTTTCAATTCACCTAGTTTTCATTGAAAAGGTGACTGATGTGAATAAAAGCGATGTAATAAGTTCTGGAGAACTGACTCTGTATGGAGGCCAACTTAGGATCTACCTGTTATCCAAGTGGGGTTATTAAAGAAATTTTCATATCGGAATGTTTTGGGTATTAGGTTTCAATCTGATTTGCACATTGAAAATGTGGTGTACAGTTGAACTACTGTTGGCAAAATACGATCATTGGATTCAGATTTTCAGATTCAATTATTGCTCTGTTGTTGTTTGAACTAATGTAAATGGTAAGAAAGAAGTATAGATTCAGCAATTCCACTACCACTTCCAACGGATCCAGTTGTTATCCCTTCCATCTGAATCAATAAACTGGCTTTCCAGAGTATCTCTCATCATGGAGAAATTTCTCTATCTGTAAAAGCATAGATTTATTAAACCAATTCATAAAAATGGTTCTAGTGAAAAATCAATCAAATTTAATTGTCAAAAATGTCAGATGGCTTTATTGGTCAAATTTTTTTATGGGATTTTGAAGATGTGTTTTTTCGAGGTATGAAGTTGATTAGCAATAATTCTTATGTTCACCGTCATACTTTATCAGATTCAAATCAATCTGCTTAGTGATGTTATATCAACTTGTTGAACCTAGTGATCGATAGAATCTTAAAGATTTAGATTTATTTTCATGCAGAACTGTGAGTAACTTATAGTATAGCGAAATACGTGTATCGATTTTGTAAACCTTCAACTGTGAGTCTCCCAATGAACAATATCATTGATTTCACCAAGTATTGGATAGTTCCATTTTGATTCTTTCAGAGATTCATGAAAGTTAATATGAACTTATTTTGCCTAAAATTGAATAGATGCTTTCCTTTGAAACAATCGTTAAAAATCATGAAAAAATATCCTTTCCACACAGCGATTATGATCATCTTCCTACTCTTCTGCCAGTTCATAAGTTTCCAAGCGACCTTCACTAGGTATTTTCCTACTTTAATGCGAAACACATATTAATAAAAAGCTCTGACGGCTCATAAATAAAACATGTCATTGGTCACTTTACACTCTCCCATTCCACAACCTGTCTAGCTTATGGTAATATATGATGCTCCAATATCACACCCCTTCTCATGGTGATAAGATCCGTATCATATAATATATGCATTAGATGCCACGGTGGACTTCCACGAAGTTTCGACAACATTTATGAATATAGGTTTTAGAAACTCTCAAACAAAAACATTTATCTTGTATTAACTTGTATAACTTGTATATATTAACATGTAATTTCCTGTTTTGCTTGAGCGAAAATCATGGGAATGTTTGTGTTATATTTTATTCTATCATAACTTTTTTATTTCTGAAATGCTTTGAGCGTTTGGGAAATTGTTCTCCTGGGAAGGCATCCCTACATTGAAAAATTATATTTCAAAATCTGTCATTTTGCTTATCAATATCACCGACGCGTACAATCTTGTTTCTTAGATATTTCAGTAGTAGATAATGTTCTGACCTAGAAATCCCTATGGCTTCCTAACTTCTGTTCTGTTCTAACTATACGTCCAAAAAGTTCTACACTTTTGCAGTCATTAGATATTTGAGGCAGACAGATCCCTGCAAGTGGCTGTCGATGGATACCTGTCAAATACCTTCAC
>WOGJ01012577.1:0-14590 GCA_015342185.1 Leptinotarsa juncta | reverse complement strand
ATGAATATGAAGGTATGACATTTGCCAAACTAAAATAGTCCATTAATGTTTAACTTTCTTCCGTTGATTTATATGTTCAAATAATTGTTTTTCACTCATTTTTACTTTGAGAATGATTTGTAAATTTATTCATTGGCGCACAACTCAATAAATTATAGGCCCTGAAGAAGCTTCCCACTAAAAGCGAAAGCTTGGCAAAGTAAAGCAGAGTTTTGATTTTTATTACCAACACGGAATTTCCCAATTAGGTATCTGCAAAACAATTTATCAAAAATATTTCAGAAACGAACACCAGGTGTTACCATACTTTTAGAATGACTAAGAATAACCAGGTCCACCTATCAATTATATCAACAAATCAACTATATACTATATACTGATCTGTAGAGAATTTTCTATTCTATATAGTGATGCTCTTGATTTTTTAACAAAAGAGAATTTAAACTTTTTATGTTTTTCATCACTTTAATTTGTAACTAACGTTTCTGCAGTTTAGTCCTTTAAGAAAATTTTTAAACTTATACATTGAACTAACAATGGTTGATTACATTAGCCCTTATATAACACCTTTGTAGGTAATAATAAAGGTACTTGGCTTGATTGAGTACCCGAATTTTGTTTATTAGTTAAAATGGGGATATTCTAATTTGAAAACCGGTGAGAGAACTAAATCGATTTGATAATTCAACAGGTTCAACTCGCAATGTTTATGCTTGTGAATTTCAGGGATTCTAAATAATTGAGTTTGCAACCCTTTCTTGTACAGTGCAAAATTTCCGCATCGTTTAAATTAGGGAACTTGTGGTTGCATGCCAAGAAATGGTTTGAAAACGTCGAATTATTTTTCTCAGTCTAAAGGACCTTTCATGGTCAGCATACCGTTTTTGGATATTTCGACCACATTGTACCACACTATTACACTTCGGACACTTAAGCCTATGAACTCTAGATTTCTCCAACTTGTCCACTTTATTTTTGGCATTGAAAAGGAAATCAGATAACGCAGCATGTGGTCTGAATGTTATTTCCACATTGTTTTTTCTGAAGAAACCCGCAATCATCTCTGTTCTTTTTCCAAAATATGTTAGATTTACCCATTTCTTGATTTCTGGTTGTTTGACCTGAGGGTATATTGATCTGTAAGTGAATTTATAGCTTTGTTTTCTGACTAACTTCTGGATGACCATAGCTAGGTTTTCTGAAAACATTGAACTCAAATTTATTTTGATTGTGTGTAATGATCAGGTGTAAGAAATGTATCTATTTCCCTATCTCTGTTTCGAGTGTGAAATGAATGTTGCTATTGAGAATGTTATAAATTGGTTCAGCTGTCGTGTATTCAATACCTATGAAACAGGCGAGAATATTATCTACATGTATGTATGAAAAATCAATATGGTAAACTGAAATCACAGTTAGAAAACACAAGCAATAACAAAAAAATTAAACTATTGATACGAGATGAAAATTGAAAAAAATTGTTAAAAGAAATGACATTGAAAAAATACAAGCAACAAGCAAAATAAACAAAAAATTGTACTTGCTGTTAACACAAGATTAAAATAAAAAAATATTAACAAGACATGAAAATTAAAAATTAAAGATTCCAAACCAAGTTACTTGATTTGTAATCCAAACCATCTCGTGTTAATAGTTCAATTCTTTAATTTTTTGGTTGTAGCTTGTATTTTTTCAGCTGATCTTTTATAATTTTTCCACAGATTTTTTTAGGGATTTCAAATTAATTTGTATCATATTAAACAATAGAAGTCTGAACTAATGAAATGCAGATTTCTCTGAAACTAATGATTTTACTTTGAAATATTTTATGATTCTGATTTGGAAGAGTATGAGCAAATTTTGATTTTTTTTTTACTTTCAGCAGCATATAATACAAAATTTTAATTGTTCCACAAAATAACCCCTTATCATAGCTGATGCAGGTTTATTCAAATCTTTTGAAGATATACGTGACCAGTTCATAACGTGTTTAAAAAATAATTGTATATTGCTAATCTATAGCAAGTAATGTATATATAAAGGCTAAGGGAAAGGAAAGTTTTTCAGAGATCGGAGGAAGGCTGTTGATTTTAAAAAAACTATTTACGAAAATGTGTAAATCATGCAAAGGAGTAACTTTCAGACATAAACTGAAAGAAAAAGCCATGTGGAAACAACTACAAATAATGAATTTTTCTAAAATATATACTCCTTTCAATTAAGTAAATAGTAGCAAGTGAATGTCATCGACTATTGACCATAGTATCAGCACAAGCTTCATTGTGAGTGTAAGGGTAGTAAACAATGTCTTGGCCAATATAAAATCCCTGAATTCAAAAAAAATGTGACTATGAAAAACAACAGATGGTCGTTTGAAATGTTGAAGGAGAAATCTGAAATGAATCTGTCACCAAATTGGAGTAAAAATGGATAGTGATAGATATATTATATAAACGATACAAGTGACTAAAATTTACTGAATCGTTAGAAATAATAACACTGAAAGAATCAATTCTGAAATGATCTAAATGAAATTTTGAATATTTAATATTTCATCAACCTTGTATACTCGCGCATAACACTGATATTCTAAAATGAATTGTTTCAATTCATAGACGTAAAAATCAAATGCATCACAAGGACCATTTGGAACATTTTGATACGTTAGGTCTATCAATTGTGATTTATAAAATGATTCAGTTTTAATTATGAACTAATAGATGAGAATACATTTGTAAATGGTGTATGCAAATATTTTTATGATTATTACCTATATCAATGAGTTTTTTATTATGTGTGAATAGATGCCTTTTTTGTTTCAAAAATTTCTTCAATAGTTTCCCCATACATTGGAGTACATTAGATGACATACCATCAAAATTTGAAATTTTGTATTATATTGTAAATGCAAATATCATTTGCACACGAAAAACTGTTTTTCAGGAACTGAAAATGATTTGATTTAAAATACGTCATAGAAACAAAGTGTTCTATTTTGATATTCTGTACAAAATTCGTAGCAGATTTCATTTAATATTATTATTTTGGCACTACAAACTTTCTCTAACAATCTTTCTTTCATAATTTGTCAAAAAATTTGATGCCTTGAATCTAGAAAAAAGTTTTTTGAAGTAGCATTCTCATCTAACAACATACAAAAATATTTCTGCAGCTTCTGGTATTCCTTCGAAACACTTACTGTCTAATACAATGAGGCAATAACAATTCTGAAACAAAAATGCAAAAAAAATTCAAAATTTGTTTACTAGTTAATCCTTCAAAAAATAGCAGCTTTTCCTTCTTGTCAAAACAATTCATATTTTGAATTTTTCAGATAATATATCTGCTTTCTGAAATGTGACATAAATAAGCAATTAATGTATTTTCCAAAAATAAACTATTCACTGAATCATTCATAACAACATCATTTTTATAATTTTCTACGAACTGTGTTTGATATTTCAACTCAGGATTTGAAGAAAACTTTGATGTTGTATGACTTGAAAGGAATTTAGTATGTTTATTTGTATGTTGAATGCAATTTTTATTGAAGTTTGCGGGAAATGAATTCCTGATGTATATGATCTGATATTTCGTCAATAATATCTGAATTATGCATTTTAATCAATAGCATATATTGATAACATTGGAGAGACTTTATTTGAATAAAAATATCATATTTATTATCGAATATCACAGGAATGTTTAATGGATTTTGGAGTAATCAGTATTTTTCATGAAAAGGAACATTTTTCTTTTCTGTGAATGAAAAATATAACATTCATTATTGACTATCACCAAAATATCTGATAGGTTTTGGAGTAATCAGTATTTTGCTTCAAAAAAATTTAAGCGTATCATACTATCATTATTAATGAAAATAACGTAACATATAAAAACTGATATGAATTAAAATAGTTACTAGAAGATCGTTGAAAAAATTGGAAGAGAACAAAAAGTAGTTTTTTCATAAATCTCAAAAATTCGAAAATATGTCCCAAAATCACCTATACTCACAAACCCCTGTACACGAATAACACAAAAACTAAATTAAAGTGACAACGCTTTTTGAGCGCAGGACAGCTGAAACCTCTAGGCATGCATTTTTGGTTAGAGAAACTATTTTCGATCGTCCACCTTGCCACGTTTGTGAAATCGGCCGCCGCGACGCACCTCCCACTAGCGACGCTCACATGTCTTATTTGGGAGACGTCGTGCGACTGCGTCGCTTTTTCGGCCAAGCCATACATGGATGGTACGTGTTATTTCTGGATTTCTATGCTCACCACTGGTGGATCTAAGGGGGTTTCTATCACTTTCAGGTTTCACTGATTTTTCAATTGAAACAGTTTTAGATGTCCCAATCTTAGTGTATTTCTTGATTATTTTACATGAAAATATGTCTCAGAAAACGATTTGTTCAACCATATATATTCATTGTATTTGTATAAGAATCAGATGAACAGATAAGTTCTTCATGAACTTCTTCATTTTCGGAAAAGAAAAACCTTGTTTTCTACTTCCCCACCGTTATTCAAAAACTTGAGGAAAGCTTCCAAAAGAAGGATCTTGCAGAGGAGTATTTTTCAGACAATAAATGGAAGCATTTCGATATTTAGTAAAATAAATGGAAATAGTTGTAATTTATCGAACATAAATTATTGTACATGAAAATCTATTCGTCATAATTCACCATAATTTTAGGTATTCATTAAAATACGAAGTTGAGTCAATTCAAGAAAAACTGAACAGTTGACTCTTGTGGAGAAATGTACTATAAATAATTCTAAGATATGTTTTGAATCATTTGAGAAAGTCTGAAAAAGTTTATCCAAAATTGGTACGAACAGAACTGATAAAACATAATTTCCAATAATTGCTTATAAGAAAGAAGTGAAAATTCCATTTCTACTTCTCAAAAGTCAAAAATTTGTTGCCATCTTTATAATCGGAAAAAATCGAATACATTTTGCAGTCAAAATATATTTGAAGTACAAAATATATACAAGTTTAGACTTCTTACTATTATCCTGTCAGATTTCATATCTCTCTTCAAAAGAGAACCAATTGTGATCCATTTTGGAAAGGCTATTTGAATTATACTTGATTTTAGAACTGAGAATATATACTGATTTTTCGAGATAACGCCATTCAATTTGATGGTAACCATCAGATTTACGAATATATGAAACTTTCGATTCTGGTTATTGTCTATTTCTGAAATGATGGCGTTGTTTATTCGTGTTCACTTTCAACGATAAAACTCTCACCACAAAAACAATGTATAAATACAATTCTTTAATTTCTCTTCTATGTTGTTGGGGTCTTAATGTTTTCTATCCAAATTTATTTTACCTCAAAAAATTGATGGAAAACACTGGTTTCCAGCACAAAAATGACTTCTGGTCGATCTAATTTCTTATATTCCACAATCTTCCTCTATGAGCTATTTGGCTTTGGAACTTCCTCAATGAAATTCGATATGACTTCAATATTCCTTTCTGTTTTTGTATATATACCCTGAACCAAGCTTTATTTGCCGGTAGACTTTTCAGAAAACCATCCCTTTCCGTTTTGGAAACCCAAAATTCACCTGAAAACAGTCGCCCCAATTATTAATATTATTATTTTTTAATATTCTTCATCATTATCAATGACATTTGGAATTGACTCAGTGCGTCAATTTTTACCACATTTTTAGCATCCTATTACTGATCTTGCTTTGTCAGTTTGGAAGTTATGAACTCCTAAACCGTACTACATTTGAAAAAATAATTTGTTATCCGATCATTCTTACTCTTTTTGCTACTTTCTTTGAAAGATATTCAATATTTACTGGATGATATACTTAATAATGAGTTTCGAAAGTATTATTGACATAATGAAGAAGAGGGCATTAAAACTTTTTATGATTTTTCCACTTTCATTTGTAACTAACGTTGCTGCAGTTTCGTTCTATAAGGACATTTTCAAACACCCAGTTACAGGAAATGCTTTTATTACAGATTATATATAAAATCAAATTAATTATCTATTTAAATTAATAATTGAATTATTTGATTGAATATTGAATATAAATTAATGTTTATTCATTAAATATAAATTATTGTTACAAATAAAAGTGGTATGAAACATAGAAAATTATTTTGGTTGTCTTTTATTCATTATGATTTCCAACCACGTAGTAACGGTTACATCCATTAATTCATTATTGACAGACTTTGTTAATTTGCAAAAATTGCAGAATTATCAATATTTGAATTTTGAATATTTTAAGTTGTCTTTCACTTCCTTCATTGGAAAATTATATATCTTGCTCTTAGTCAACCATATCCAAAGTTGCTCCCTGTTTTCATAAATTCATTTTTTCAGTTGCTCCAATTTTTCTTTTCGGTATTTTCAACCGAGAAAATGAATGATTGAATTTCAAGTTTTTAAAAAAGTTTTTCTCAACAAACTGAAAATGAACATAAAAAGCAAGGAATTCTTCCAACAGTGATCATAATCATTTCTTCAAACCATTATTGGAACATAAGAATAATTTATTTAATAGACGAATATGTATAAATTCAATGAAAAACTGCAGTCCTTCACAAAGCTAAGCTTTTATATCGATCGTTCAATAAGGAAGCTTTCTGTACTTTCACAACTTTAGTGCGAGCAGGAAGTTGCAGCCAATAGAAAATTGTTGCGAACTTGGAAGAACTATAATTTTGATACAAAGCAAGATCTCATTAGTGGTGCTCAGCTGAATCAAGGATACAATTGAAGGCAATTATAGACCAATCCTGGATTGAAAAAAACCACTTCTCTAACAGAAAATTAGTATAGAATTTATAGTGGAAATCATTTTCCACATTTATTGTATAGAAAAATTCAAATGATGGCCTTCAAATGTTCGGAAAGTTAACAAAAATCGTCGATTCCAAAATAGAAGTTGATCCTTTTGAATATAGTATAAGTATCTATCACTTGTTATACTTATAAGACAACTATCTTTGAGGAATTCAAACTAAGATTTCTATTAACTTTGTTACCAACAATCTTTTGATCTCTTCATAAAATTTCGTCAATAAATACAAAGAAATTAATGAGCTTCACCTGTATAGTCAGCTCTTGATAATTATTATCTGCCCAATTCAAAAATATTCTTGCATATTTCAAAGTCTTTCCGAATTATAAAATGTTCTGATGGATAGGTTTTTCCAAGGATAGAAACTGAAAAAAAATAAAAAGATGATACACTTATCAAAACCTCTTACAGTATTTCTCAAGCACTTACAAGTACTCACAAGTACTTATCTTCCAATAGATGGGATGAAAAACATAGAGAAATGAAAGACAATTACTAATATTTGTCTGTTTTTTTTTGATGAATAAGGAATCGTTATATTTTATTTGCTGTTTCCTTTATCGTTCAGTTCTTTTGATGCTCAATTCATCCATTTAGGGTGCACTTTCTTTTTTCTCGTTACCATTTGAACTAGCTATTTGCAATGAAACCTAAAGCCATTAATCACTATCCACAATGAATAGATAAGAAATGCTTGGTCATTTACAAGATTGAATGCCGACCTTGAAAGCCTCCAGTGTTAATTTTACGAAGCTTTTACATCTTCCATTAAAAAGAGAAACTTTAGTGAATTGAATGCGAATTTTGAATTAAGTCTTCCAGTGCAGGTCAGGATTTCTGCTCAATTCATTACATATCATTTATCATAACAAAAACAGCCATGAATATAGTTCTGGAAAACATTTTCAAACTTCCTTGAAAATGGTTAAAAGTATTAAAATGTATACAAATGAAAGATGATGAAAGTAAAGATAATTGACGAATGAAAAATCGAAATAAATGTTTGAAAAAACTGCTGTGGAGATAAATGTTATCAGCAAAAACATGGAAAATATAAAAAGATTCCTATTCCTGTTTTCTACTGATTTTATATTCCACTCTTGGAACTTATCGTATCAAATTTTATAACGGATGAAATTCTCGCTTCATCGTATGAATTTTCGGAATGATTAAATTATCTTTTTTTTGGCTACATACTTCAATTCGATAATTTTTATCGATTTTTAACTTCTAAATAAATTGTTGAACATGTACTTTTTGTATTTTTTTGCCATTTGGAATGTTTGAACACAATGTTCAAAAATACACTTATCTGTTGATTAAATACTATTTTTTAGTAATGATATCCGTTGATCAATTTTTGGTTATGAAAGATAACTCTCAAAATTTGGCTCTGAAAATTTGTAATCAGATGAACTCGAGGATGAAATCAGTAATCACATCAAACAAAGTTTACCTTGCTTCATTCAAAAACATATGAAATTTTCAAATTAATCTGACATTAGGGGAAACACGGATGGAGTATACCACATTATGTATGTAGAAAAAAGTCATACTGGAAAACTAGTCATACTAGTTAGATGTAGAAGAAAGAGAAAAAATCAATTGCAAAGAGGTTCGCAAAATAAAACTCATTTCGTTTCTTGCACAATCAATAGGTAACCGAATTCTCGTACTTAAGTTTCATAATAGATTAGTGTCAAGTGTTCTTATTTTCAAAGATAACTATATGAAAAAACATTACACAGCCTCATTTTGATAACTGTTCTAGTCTTCCATATCTCTTGGAGAAAAATAACAAACAGAAGTTACAGAAATGACAAAATCGAATGCGAATGTATTTTGAATGTCAATAATGTTCATTTACAAAATCACGAAGAATGTATTATCAAGTTATTTTGATCATTTTAATACCTACAGTTATCAAATTCATCGTTATGATACAAGGAATAATAATGAATTTCATGTGTCGCTAAAACCAAAACTGAAAATTCTATGAAATCATTATTTTTTAGGGGGACTGAAAGATTTTAATTAACTGCCTCAAGAGCTTAATTGCTCGGTCTCTATCGGTAGTTTCAAAAGTCAGCTGAAAAAATATATAAGACCATTGAATATTCAAATATTCTTTGTTTTTTTTTTGTTCTTCCAACTTTCTTTCCTTTTTAGGTACCCAGGTACCCACACCGTTACATGCTTACTTTCATATGCTCATTTTCACGAATATTCTTCAACATCTTGATATAAAAATTGTTCAAATCTATTTTTATTTCATTAGTAGGAACTATAATAATTGATATATTTACATATTTTACAATATCTACAATGCATATTAGGAATTCCTATTTCAAATAAAGATATATATATCGCGTGCAGTTCAAGATTTCCTCCAATATGACTGAGTTTGAGAATAGAATGCCCCATATAAATTTTCATATTATTTTTGAAGGTATTTTCATATCTTCCTTATCGTAAAATTCACGAAAACTGAAGAAAACTATTATTATATTTTCAATAGCATTCCAAATTGGTAAAATTCATATGATTCAGAAATGAAATAAATAATTATGTGACATCAAGATCCTAGTCATAGAAAATCAACGAAACATAGTTTAAACATGATTCAATAGGTTAAATTTCTCTTCTATTCTTGTGAAATCGCTTGAAACTCATGGAACAACAAGTTTCAAAGGTATTTTCATTCATATATGTATTATATCTTCATTTCTTATGAATGTTATCATCTATATAGGATTTAACATGATTGATATTGAAAAAACCAGTGTCTAAAAATGGTTGCTTTCTTAAAAATCATTATCAATTATTGAAAAACGTTCGAATCGTCAATCTCCACCAAAGAAACAATGAATAATTTCCATTTTCTCATTTGTATCAAATCACTTCATTGATTTTTCAGTATTTTTACGAACTTCACTTTTCCAACTGAAATTCCTCTACTGTATCTTTGAAATGAAAATGAATTTATCTGCCACTTTCTCATTAATTTAATTTTTCAATTACGAAAGACATCATTCTGTTCATTTATTTATATTATCATTCGAAATGATATCGATTATATGTTACTAATTGAAATTTTTCCTGAATATTGAGTTTTCGTCTTGCAGGAGATCGACGTTTTCCTAGGTGAGAGTATCATATCGTTACGTATCAAAAATACCTTTCCACAAAGCATGCATTGAAAATAATAATAATGCCGAGATATGGTAAGACGAAATTTTCGTGACGCGTCGACGCCACTGCCCGCGGACGCTATAAAACCGTCTCTCGCTGCTTTCAGAACTCAGTCGCAACCTAGCTTATTAGCGTGTTTTTCTGTCTAGTGAGCAGTGTCCAACCTCAAAAGACAACATGTGTGACGACGATGTAGCGGCTCTTGTCGTAGACAATGGATCCGGTATGTGCAAAGCCGGTTTCGCAGGAGATGATGCACCCCGTGCCGTCTTCCCCTCGATCGTCGGTCGCCCAAGGCATCAAGGAGTCATGGTCGGTATGGGACAAAAGGACTCATACGTAGGAGATGAAGCCCAAAGCAAAAGAGGTATCCTCACCCTGAAATACCCCATCGAACACGGTATCATCACCAACTGGGATGACATGGAAAAGATCTGGCACCACACCTTCTACAACGAACTCCGTGTCGCTCCAGAAGAACACCCAGTCCTCCTCACTGAAGCTCCACTCAACCCCAAAGCCAACAGGGAGAAGATGACCCAAATCATGTTTGAGACCTTCAACACACCCGCCATGTATGTAGCCATCCAAGCTGTACTCTCCTTGTACGCTTCCGGTCGTACCACCGGTATCGTCTTGGACTCTGGAGATGGTGTCACCCACACCGTACCAATCTACGAAGGTTACGCTCTTCCCCACGCCATCCTCCGTTTGGACTTGGCTGGACGTGACTTGACCGACTACCTCATGAAAATCCTCACCGAGAGGGGTTACTCATTCACCACCACAGCTGAAAGGGAAATTGTCCGTGACATCAAGGAGAAACTTTGCTATGTTGCCCTCGACTTCGAACAGGAAATGGCCACTGCTGCTGCTTCAACCTCCCTCGAAAAGAGCTACGAACTTCCTGATGGACAGGTCATCACCATTGGTAACGAGAGGTTCCGTTGCCCAGAAGCCTTGTTCCAACCTTCCTTTTTGGGTATGGAATCTAGCGGTATCCACGAAACCGTCTACAACTCCATCATGAAGTGTGACGTTGATATCCGTAAGGACTTGTACGCCAACACCGTCCTCTCTGGAGGTACCACCATGTACCCTGGTATTGCTGACCGTATGCAGAAGGAAATCACCGCTCTTGCCCCATCCACCATCAAGATCAAGATCATCGCTCCCCCAGAAAGGAAATACTCCGTATGGATTGGTGGATCCATCTTGGCTTCCCTGTCCACCTTCCAACAGATGTGGATCTCCAAACAAGAATACGACGAATCCGGCCCTGGAATCGTTCACCGCAAGTGCTTCTAAGCAATTTAATTGCATTTTACCTAATAAGCTACCTTATATCATGTTGTTACTACTGTATTTTACATCAACAGTTGAATTACATTGCGACCGTGGTTGTTACTGCAAGACAGACTCTTAACATCGATTAACATCTCTCGAATTATTTATTATTTGTTATATATTTACTTGTAATCATTTGTAACTGGGCAGGTCAATAAAGCCTATCTAGTAATATGCCTGCCTCTTATTTTATTTTTAAGATTCAGCGACGATGAGTACGTTATATCTATTGTAATTTTTTAAAAATTTTGGCAATATTTATACAATATACAATTGAATTCAAATAAATATTTTCATTTACTACTTCTTCTAAAATCTATGAACTCAAAATATGCCCATTTCCTAGTTAAGTTGTTGATTTGGAAAAAAATATTGACACAAGAGTAAAAGAGTGTAAGTAATATAATCAATATTTATCGAATAAACAAAATTTTCAGTCAATTCCCAAATCAAGATCAGCCTACAACAAAAATATAACTGCTGAATACTCTGTTCTAAATATACTTCTGAAGTGATGATTATGACCTAATAAGTCTTTTGGTCGAAGGTAACCAAAGATCACATATACACGTCACCAAGATATTTTTAAACGGAATGCTGGAAATAGCCTAAATTTTATATTTAGCTGCCAGCGGTAGATATTTGATAATACACAAAATGTTAGACACCACCAAGTTATAAATAGATTACAACAGCATATATGGCAACACTTTCTGAATGTACCCAACTATTCAACATGCTGGTTTTTAAAAATAAATAACTTTTTATCAGTACAGATGGAATGCTTCTCATTTCATCTTATTTGCGACCTCCGGCTAGAAAGTTGGGATTGTTAGGAGAGTTTAAAAATACTCAGCTTGAGCTTTGTTGACTTTTAAGTTCGTTATATCAAGACCTATCTCTATTTGAGGTGAGATAGTTGATCTCTCACAGACTGAACGTTCATCGGGTTCAGCGGTTTATTTATTGGAGATTTGGAAATTTTGAATGACTATGAAATGAAATGGATTATTGCATTCAGTTATTGCTTGAAAGAAATAAATTATCTTACCTGAAAATATAGAATTTTGGGAGGTTTGATTTAAATTCATTGTTCGCAAGGTAAGTGCATAATTCACAAAATAAAAATATGTACTCATGATTGTAGGATTGATTCATTTTTATTAAATGTTGGAGTAAAATTTTGAAATATCTAAACATAGTAATGGTGCAGATTTGTATGTTTTTTCAAAACAGTTTCAACATGAAAACGAACATATTAGGCCAATGCAAATAATGTTTGTGTGAAAAAATAGTAACTGAAGAAAGAAAAAAATCGTTATTTCAACACCTCAAAACGTGTATCGATCACCAAGTGTTATTCCACATTGAAGATGATCACTTGATGATCGAAACACGTGTCGAGGAGTTAAAAAAACGGTTTGATGTTGGGAAAAACTCCAGTATTATTCATTACTACACCAAAGGTTGAAAATAGTGCATCACAAGTACAGGCATGGCATTGAATGTGAACGTTGAAGGTGATACAAATATTTGGTTGTATCTTTTGTGTTTACTAAATTTCCACAAAACAAAAACCGTTTACATTTGTTTGTTGACTTGTTTCTTTTATAGAATAGTAGTTTTTCTGAAAATATTTTCCAGATAATTACTTTTTTGTATTCTGAATATGCTGTTATTTTTTCGATCAAAAATATCCTGTTGTTTAATATCGAAGTGATTTTTTCTGATCTATTTTTTATGAAAAAAGTAAAAGAACTGAGGAAAGAATGTCTGGAAATGCGAATAATAGAAAAGGTGCGATCAGATAAAGCAGTTTTGAAGATATTGGAACTCTTGATTATCTATAAAAAAAATTGTAAATTTTTAGATACATCATTGAATTAACTGAGAGTTGTTTGGAAATGAAGTGTTATAGAAACCAAGCAAATTTGTTTCGGATGTTGTATATTGAGTTGCAAATGATTTCAGCTAGAAAAAATATTACTGCAAAGATTTTTTTATCTCCTCAAAACGTCAGTTTGGCGGGAAATGTATTTGTTTTTAAAACTGTTCAAGTTGCTCTAATCTGCAAATCGACTTATTTTCTTCATATTTCAGTTTTCTTCAACACTTCCAAAATACAAATCATTAAATTATAAAACAACAACAAAAATTAATTGGCTCTCCGAGGCGACTTCATTGATTCCAGTGGCGCATTTGCTTTTTCAGCTGCAGGGAAACCCGCAATAGATAAGAGAAATAATGCCAATATTCTCGATTCCTAAAATAATCGATATCATCAGAAAAAAGCCCCTTATTTTCTGTTTATTAATTTAAGAATGATTCCAATAGTCATATTTTGATTGGCGATTGCGTTACATAAACATTTCAATAGAAAAAAATTCACAGTTTTGTAACCAAGTCAATATTAAAAAATAATGTTTCTAGCGAGAACATAGTTTCAGTGAAGAAATGTTATATTTTGTACTACGGCCAATTCATAGCTAAATGCCTGATGCTAAATTCGAAATCTTCGGCAAATATTCCTATTACCTTGATAGTTCTTTGAACTAATACCGGGGATCCACCGTATCAATGTAGTTTGGAAAAAATATGTATATGATATTATCATCTCCCTTGCTAGAGATAGTTGATATTTTTATTAGTGATGACCCTTACATACAATTTACCATCGAGACAACGAACGATGAACCACCTTTTTTGGATATGAAATTCATCAGCACAACGAAGAATATTCTCGTTATTGATTGGTATCGTAAACCTATTAGTTATGGTAGGTTTCTCATTTACTGGTCGTACCACAAAAATTAATCTGGTCAAACAAATGAAAAATCGCATTCATCAGATTTCTGATCTTACTTTTCATTTAAAAAACCTCAACATTAAGAATTCCTACTAAGATCCTCTGTTGGAAAAGATCTTACTCAGCTTGTTTACCGTTGACGTTTGATTTGATAATGATGAAGATAATCACTTTAATGAAATGAATAAAAACACTTTTGTTTAATTACCAATAGTTGATTTTATTTATATTTTATTTATACGACCGGTTTCGGGTTTGACCCCATTATCAAGTATAAAACTGAAATGTAAACTTTGAAAACTCGGTTATATCGGAAGTTTTCAGCTAAGATATAAGACAGGTAGTTGAGCGAACCAGGATGCCAACTTTAAAATTCACTACTGAGAATTCTA
>WOGJ01012570.1:0-10106 GCA_015342185.1 Leptinotarsa juncta | reverse complement strand
TGAAATCCTGCTGCAAAACTCTTCCGATATGGAATCTGGGAAACAGCCTTAGAATGGTTCAGATCTTATATTACTGGTAGAAGTCTAAAAATAACATTGAGCAACAACACTTCTAATTCGGGAAAAATTGTAGGTGGAGTTCATCAGCGATCAGTCCTAAGCCCAATTTTATTCCTGCTATATATTAAAGATATGGCAAAACATGAAATATCTGGAGCATTTACCTTGTTGACGAATGACACTACGGTATTTTGGCGTAATAAAGATCCTGATACTTTGACTCTGTCTATCCACTATGATTCAGAAAATATAGAATGAATGAGCTTTCGCCAAATGTTTCTAAAACAAATCTAATAACATCCATGATTGAAAGAAGACCTATAACTAAATTTCTTGGCATATTCATTAATTTAAAATTTGATACGCAAATAACTGCTTTAGAAGTAGACAAATACATAATTATCTACCAAAACAAATTACATCAATTAATGACCTTAAAAAATTTTGAAAATCAGTAAAGAACATTGTTTTGAGAAAGTGATTCCACAGTTTGGAAGAGTATTTTGCATACAAATTCTAGTCTTTCGGTATATCACGATGTATATTAAGATTTATGTCAAGTAATTTTGAAATTGTGTTGTTTTATTTATAACATATTTGTACATTTTTTGTATCTTAAATATTCTTTGATTGTTTTTTTTGTCTGTTATTTTTTATCTTCACTGTATTTTTGTGAATACTATATAGTTTTTGAACATTTTATATATTTTTAACATTTTATGTATTTATAAGCATCTATCTATCTGTCAACAATTATTTAACAGTAAGATATGAGTCCTCTATGAATGATTCCCAAAACAGTTTTTCCAATATGAAATGGATATGGATTCTTAAAGTAATAAGGATAAATTACAAAATTTTAGGTTGTTCTTCCTAAATTCTTTGAGGGCGGGAAACAAATTATTGTATACTATTCATAGTCAATTATTCTTCGGTATTCAAAAGAAATGGTGTACAAAGAAACCGATAAAACACGCAATTTTCCTCTGAAGTGCTTCGTGAACAAACAACATCTTTTATATTATTTAAAAGAAACTGAATTAGTTTATTCCCATATCTCGTCTATCCACAAATTCTTCTATTTTATTCCTACTACAACTACTATCATTAAAAACATTTATATTTTTTTTTACCAAAACGTTTATAGGTAAAGGTGAGTTCTCATATTCATCGGTAAGTCCACCGTTTGATTCGGTAGATTTATGTATTAGTCTATTCGAAATGTTCGCGCGTTTCCACAGACATAACACCACAGACATAACACAGAACTCATAATTATATCTTAGGAGAAGAACGCGCTTATGCTCAGCACGAAACAGAAACCATGAATGTATTAAGAATCTGGTGGTAATTACTTTCAACCTCAGAGTAATGATATAATTATTTTTTATTACTCTGAGCAATCAACCTAAAAATTTCGTCGAGAGGTTAGTGGATTCGAATATGGTGAATAAACTAGTTTGATTGAAGTTTGATAAGTATCAAATAGCTTAAATTTACTTCTATAAATTACATTAAACACCTCGGAAACAGAATATAGTTCACAAAAACTTGACCTCTAAATATCAAATTGTCGCCAGATGAGTGTCTATTCTGTAAGGTATTCAGTGCTCATACGTCAATCTTTAGTTGTATGAGAGGAAATGAGGAACGTATGTTCAGTTAGGACGAAATTGTAGTAATGTTAGTTACGAATGAAAGTGGTATAAAAACATAAGAACATTTAATTTTCATTTCTCATAATTTTTTCAATAATTAATATTGAAATCGAAACTGAAATTATATGAGAGGTATACTTCAAGGATTTTGAAACTACTTCTTAATTGTTTGCCCATAATGTAATGAAAATATTCAATAGTAATACATTTATAACAAACATAATGAAAGTGGATGTCAGAAATAGAGGAAACTGGGAGTGCGTGGAGGTTAAGTCACAAATGAGAAGAAAAAAAATGATAATTGAGCACTTAGGATTACTTTTTGGCACTATTTTGACTATATCCGTGCGTTCCACTAAGCGCTCACAAAGATCAAAATGCTCCTAAACCGTTCCACATAGTGACCATGGTCTCCTCGAAAACGTCTTTCATGACGTCATTGCATTCGCTCACGGCAAGCTCACAAGGACCCATCTGAAGACACGGGTCGAAATGGACATTGACAATATATCTGCGGAATTATTGAAATATGACCTGCCATTCGTAATTCATTTCTAATTTCCCAACTTATTCAATCTTATAAGTAATCCATGGAATAATTACTTACACATAATGAAGTAAATTCAAGAGTAGCATTCATTTAGAGCATAATCTGAGTGTACAATTTGACAAAAAACATTTTTAAAATTCACATGATAGAAGATCATGTACCTGAAATGACTTTTGAATTCTTCATCTGAATAACGATGAAATACATTCTCATAATCAATAATACGTGGCCTAAATTTTTGGTTTTCAGGATTATAATTTTTTAAAGTTGTATTTCACTCTCCATCTGAACTAGATGAATTATTTTCTGGAGCACTATTATGATGCATCTCCAAATCTCCAATTGCGGTATAAGACATTTTGATTTCAATAAAATTCAATTTATTTATTAATGTATACTTCTTTTTTGGAATAAATAAAGTTAGCTTGCAATTACTGAAACTTACTGTTAAGGTTTACGTAACCTCATTAAAACTTTCACTTCATTTTTTCAACCTCATCTTTTGTAATGTTCACATGAACGCCCAAAAGTTTCATAATCCATTCCACTTAAGTTTACGACAGAAAGGCCGCGAATTCGTGTCCAAACTGTACCTATAAATGCACGAATGATGTCGTACTATTTGAGTGTTGACACTAAATATGTTTTCTCCGTTATATAAATGTCAAATAGGTAGTGGGTAGTGTATCGGTGATATTACTTTCTTAAAGTCTTTTTTGGTTGGAGTGTGATGAATAATCTTCACCTTCTTATTACTCGAAGATTGCAACAGCGATATTTCCGATATTTCCCGCCATACTTTTTGTTGAACGTCGCTTAAGTGATAACTTAGATCTCTCTGATCCCACAAACATTTATTGGAGTAAACTAAATTATTTAATTTTTCTACATCAATTCTAAATTATTGTAAAAACTTACGAATAAGTTTTAAAAATCCCAGCAGGGTCGTCACACCGCTCATCCAAAATTATTAATTATAGTTGAAAGAATAATATTTTTTTAATCTTTGAAATAATTGATGTTGGCTCAGATAGTTAGAACAATGAGAGAATTTTCTCTAAATTATTGTTTCTTCGAAGTATTCAAATTTGAAAATAGTTCACAATTTGAACTCGATTTGATTTTGAAAACAAATAACTTTTCCCAAAGACCTGACTTCAACTACAGTAATGCTGGATTATCAATAATAGAAAAATCACTTTGGAATTCTAGCTTCTGATCAACAATAATGAAAACACTCCTTAGAAAGCATCAGATACTTGAAATTTGACTTCTATAAAACCCTTTCTGTGGAAAAAAAATACTGATTTTTCTCATTTTCAATCACAATTTCATTTCATTTCATTTGTCTAACATGGAAATAAATTATAAGATGTTCAAACCGAATCGCTTTTATTTTGTCAAAATCTCTCACCGCGACGCGAGAAATATGGTTGAACCTACTTTGTACACATGTTGATAAATGGAAACAAGGATACTTTCCAAAATTAAACATTGATATGCACATAGCGCCTATGCGAACAATCAAGAGTATTTTCGTTAAAATATTTTACATAGGGCGAAGTTTAAGTAATTACACCACCACTCGAATGGAGCTAAAATATCCATTCGACTGTTACTCGTTGAACTAATGGAAAACGCTATGATTTACTATCTACGTACATTCTATTTGTATCAATTAGGAACGGTTCTAAGTGTTCGAAATCCATAAAACCCGATAACCTCAGAGTAGAGCAGGGCAATGAAACAACCAAATGCATTCGCGCCCTCTACAGTGAGAAAACTTTACATTATAAATCGCCGTCATCAAATCTTTCATTTGTGAATCGGTTTCATCATGGTAAGTACTGAACTCTAATATTCCATTTTACATTTATCTATAATTATACCTTCAATCTTAGTTAATTATGGTCATCCAGTATGTTGAAAAAAATCCAAAAGCTTCAATTTAACTTTTGGTAATAATATTTTTTTGCGAATTCTTCAAATACACATGATGATTTAGATTTATTGTTTATGGTTTACACCGAATACAAAATGTGGATGCTATTCTAGGGCGGTCTGATATTTCATTTCACAATAATATTGTGAAAGCTGTTGCAGTTTGCGTATTTTAAACTTTTTTTTCTTTATTTCCAGTCTCACAGGAAATTTAGCGCCCCTCGACATGGGTCCATGGGATTCTACCCTAAGAAAAGGTCCCAAAGACATCGTGGTAAGGTCAAGGCCTTCCCTAAGGATGATCCCTCCAAACCAGTACATCTAACAGCATTCATGGGCTATAAGGCTGGTATGACCCATGTTCTTCGAGAAGCTGATCGTCCTGGATCAAGTAAGTTTTCAAATATAACATACATTATGGTTTTGTAGGAAAATCTAACTGGAATAAATATATCGGACAGTATTGGCTATCAGGTTCAAAACTAACTTTTCTTTTTCATTACGAATAATGTAGTTTCTAGCATGTTGGACTATCCATTATGCAAAGATTTGGTTAACAAATAATGCTCAGTGTTTTTAGTCCATGTAAAGATTCAACATTAGTTGAAATTGTTTAAATGCTTAGTGCTTATAACGTGAATTCTTCTCCAAAAAAGCCCAGAATTGTTTGAATATTGGGGTATTTTTGCTGCTGTAAAAGTGAAAAATTCACTTTTGACACTCAGTTTGTTACTGTCTGAAGCTTAATTTATTTTTACTGTGAAAAAGTGGTAGATATCAGTTTTTCCAAGTAAATTTTATTTTATTTGTCTTTGAAGGAACATGCATATATGTGCTGAGCAACCAAGACTGGTTGCATCTGAATATAGGACATTGATGTCTAAGACTACTGATGTCTACTCTAAGGCTACTGATTAGAAATTTAGTAATATTCTTTATTTAGGAGTTCTACCGGTTCTATTTTCCTCAATTTTACCACTAAGATCTATTTTTGCGAATATGAAAGTGACCTTATTATGGAAAAATAAAACTTCCATTTGATTACAGAGATAAACAAGAAAGAGATCGTAGAAGCTGTAACCATTTTGGAAACTCCTCCAATAGTTATAGTAGGCGTAGTTGGTTACATTGAAACTCCTCATGGACTTCGTGCTTTGGCTACTGTTTGGGCAGAGCATCTTTCCGAAGATTGCCGTAGACGCTTCTATAAGAATTGGTGAGAATTTTTCAGTATTAGTTGATAGAACACATCTGGTTTTTGAGAAATTTTTATATTTAAACCCGAGTCTAGAGTCACTAACTGAAACTAACAATAGTCGTGTTAGTGCTAAAGATACTCGGAGAGGAAAGATTCCAGCTCTTATGCCCCAATCTTGTTAATTCTGTAACATGATTGGGTACCTTGCGAGGCAACAAGTTAACCTAATGAAATGTCTTATTGTTTTGCTTTGTATTAGCAAATTTCTTAGTTAAACCGAGTTAGTATTATACTATGTATGGTGGGTTCTATTAACAATTTAAATTTGTATCTTGAATCGCATTAATAAATTCCTGCTAGCCTTCCTCTGGCAACATGAAGGTATGAACCATTCACTGAACTCAAACTCGCCTTATATGAAGATGCTGAATGAGTTTCAATTGAAGTGAGAGTAACTGAAGTGATTCTAATATGAATTTCCATTCCGAACTATTCACTTGATTGACTTACGATAGCATTGAATGCAGAGTTCCGAGTGACGTGACACTGAGGGAATGTCTCCGCTAAACTATGAGGCAACACCCTCTTTGTTCTTGCAGATTCCTGAATGCATCCATTCAATGCAAGTAATCGCTCATAACAATTGTCGATGTCGATACAGGTACAAGAGCAAGAAGAAGGCATTCACCAAAGCTTCAAAGAAGTGGAATGATGACTTGGGTAAAAAATCCATCGAACGTGACTTCAGGAAAATCGTCAAATACTGTAAAGTTGTTAGAGTGATTGCACACACTCAGGTTAGTATTGCACTTTAATGCTTATCAGTAAATTATAGGTAATTCTTCATGATTTACAGTTTTTTGTGAGAATCGTGTCTGTTCATAACTGAACTCTTTGCAGGATAACTGAAATTAAGGTTTATATTCCCAATGTACCTGTGTGGACTGGAAAATACTTACCTTTATGAATAAATATTTATGAATTCTCTCAGTAAATTAGTTGAATTAGCTTTATAAATATATCAACATACGAGGTCTGTTCTAAAGATAGGGGGAATATTCATTTTTCTCCCCTTCGAAGTAGTCTTGTCAAATATAATACTCCTGCTAGCGTTTTTTTCCAATCCTTTGACTTCATTCAATAATTCCTAAGCGATGCTTATGCGATGGTTTCTTTAGTCAAAATTCAGCAATTTTTTAATTAATTCCTGAAAAAATTACTTAGCATGAGCCAACCGACATGCTGATATCCACAGAAACTTCTCTCATAGTGCGATGATTCTTTATAGCAATTTTCTTCACTTTCTCAACATTTTCATCGATTGTTGATGTGATGAAGCATCTTCTGTGAACAGCTTTTACTACTTGTGAACATTCTTTTGACCAAGTTCAATCACCATATGCCACTGTCAACATTTTATGTGTTTTTGGGCACTTATTCCAATTTCTACACAAAATTTTATGCAAATTCTTTGAAACAGGCCTCATCACATTATCAATTGTGAAGTACATATTTTTTTTCTAAGTTGGCTACTGTGTTGTTAGTGTCGTCATCACATGTAGTACTTCTAGAGAGATTTCAACTGATTTGATTGAAGGTTACCGAATTATTACTAAAAAGAATTTTGCAACAATTTTATAAAAACTGCTGCTTTTTCATCTCTGAAGATGAACGTTTTTTATTTGAAGTACACTTTGATATTTTATTTTGTAATTGACACGATCAGTGTCGGAGCTTACCCTCCAGCTGGTGGCCTAAAGATTTTTTATTGATAGAATCTTTGTCACAGTGTCATAGATAAAGTGCCCTTCGGGAGGCGCAGAGGACATATTCCATAGTCATTGTGTAGTCCCTGGATGATGACACGTTGAAAAACCATGTTCTCTACAGTATTTTCCAAGTATTGATTATTTTGAAATGCAACCGCAATTTGTACGTTTTAACTGTACTTGTCGGTGAGTTAACTATTGTAGCTCTCTATCATTAACATGCTTGTTTTTTATTTAGATGAAACTGTTGAAACAACGTCAAAAGAAGGCTCACATTATGGAAATTCAATTGAATGGTGGCACAGTTGCTGATAAAGTTGCCTGGGCTAGGGAACACCTCGAAAAACCAGTTCCTGTGAGCAATGTATTTGCCCAAGATGAAATGATTGATTGCATTGGTGTTACCAAAGGTCATGGTTATAAAGGTATGTTTTAATCCCTCTCTGTTTTTTCAAGATGAAACTTCCAAATCTAAGAATAATAGGTATTGTTCAGAATGTGATATTTTTTCATTACGAATGTATTAAAATCTGCAGCATTTTCAATTTCTTGTCCTACATCTTCCAACTTGTGCATAACTTTTCCTTTTTTATTTTATCTTGGTCTTATTTTTTGACTCTGCCACAAAACATTCCATAAATATTAAAACAGCAAGTGAACACTTTTCTGAATGTTACTGAAATCTGACATTTGAATTTTTGATTTGGTTGGTCATTTAGCACAAATTTTGTCCATACTATACTGTCCCGTAATATTCACCTAGTTTCTATTGGCTAGATTCCCTCGATTTTAAATTTCACTTCACAAAAGCACTTCAGTGTTTTTTCAGATATACAGTATATTTACTACGTACCTCTTCATTTCTATTGACCCCCCAGTGACTTGTTGCAGGCGTGCATTCTCAACTCCTTCAACTGAAAATAGTGAAAAATTCATTATTTTCAGTTGCGACCATTTTTTAACGTTTTTTTTTTTATATAATGATGAAAATACATGGATTGTGCTTCTGATTTTTTTTGAAGATACAACCATGCTGCCTTCCTACTGACTCATTCATTTCTACTAGATAGTTTTCCAATTTGTTGAATCCCAACTAATGACTAATAAATTTTTCAGGTGTGACTTCACGTTGGCACACAAAGAAGTTACCCCGAAAGACGCACAAGGGTCTCCGTAAGGTTGCCTGTATTGGAGCATGGCATCCTTCTAGAGTTTCGTTCACCGTGGCCCGTGCTGGTCAAAAGGGTTACCATCACCGTACAGAAATGAATAAGAAGATCTATAGGATTGGTGCCGGTATCCATACGAAAGATGGAAAGGTCATCAAGAACAATGCTTCAACTGAATACGATTTGAGTGAAAAGTCCATCACCCCAATGGGTGGCTTCCCTCACTACGGTGAAGTCAATAACGATTTTGTTATGATCAAGGGTTGTTGTATTGGACCCAAGAAGCGAATTATAACTCTTAGGAAGGTAAGTCGAAAGAAATTTAATCTTTTGAATTGTAATTATCAAGAAAACATTCCTGAGTTCATGTAAATCAATTTTGTTTTTTTTTTCAGTCGCTTTTGGTACACACCAAACGTGTTGCGCTAGAAAAGATCAACCTCAAGTTCATCGATACATCTTCCAAATTTGGTCATGGTAGATTCCAAACTGCTGCCGATAAGGCTGCTTTCATGGGACCTCTCAAGAAAGATAGAAAAGAAGAAGAAAAAGTTGCTGCAGCACCAGCTGCTGCATCTAGTTCATAGGTTGTAAATACCGGATTTTATTGTTCTGACATGTTGGTGCAATAAATAGAATTTGAAATATTTCTCTTCTTTACTATCCTTACATGCGAGAGATATGTTTCCACTTGGCGTACTAGTACAAAAAAAAATTGATAGTTTGTGAAAGTATAAATTGAACTGCAGTAGCTCAATTTGAACCAATGTCATTGTAACAATATCATTTTATGCTTCTGACTAGTGCATTTACTGACGAGCTAGAGGTAAAAGTTGACAATGAGTGTCGTAAGGGTGATGAATTATAAGGGAGTACATAAAAAAATCAAAGAATTTTTTCTATAGTTTCACTAAAGATCTGAATACATGAATTTTTATTCTACATCCAATTTATGTAGTTTTTTTATCAATAAAAATTGTTCAAATAGAGTTTTGTTGAAATACAACGTTTGGGTTAATGGTAATACTTTCAAATATTTATAGTATAAGATTATTGAACAGTGTTTTACCTTTAAAATAATTGAAAAGGTGGCTCAGTTAATTTATGTTGAAGGTTCTAATTTCCGTTTTCTGAAGACAAATCTATAGGTAAGTGAGCGAACTATTAAAAATACTTGCAAAAACGAGCCCCCCTCTCGTAATATTTATTTTCAGTCATCCCTTGAATTACACAAATTTAAAAATACTTTTGTAACAACTGCTTCTATATGAGCATTGAATTGCACAAACTTCTATCCACTGCTTCTGAATACTTGGCAACTGCCAAATTTTCAACAATTTACCCAGGACGAAGTGCTGCAAAAAAAACGATGCACGGCGCGCAGTCGGATAGTAGGCATCTAGGCTCTACTCGACTAGTTGTCGAAAGCGCTCGCATATAATTGAATAGGAGTTATAAAGTTTCAAATCCTTTTTGTGACTTATATTAAAATACTGAAAATAAAATATATACATAGGTATATATTATATATATATATATAAAGTACATATATATATTTTGGTTTGAGTTTGAGGAGTGCCAAGAAGATGACAGTATGACCAGTTGTCGAAAGCGCTCGCAGATAATTAATGGAAGATATAAAGCTTCAAATCCTTTGTGAAATTTAATATTAATATATACCGGGTGTCCCAGAGCTTTTAGGCCAGCAGATATCTCAGTCACCTGCAGAAAAAAATTGAAAAAAAATATGTATATCATAGA
>WOGJ01012399.1:0-10571 GCA_015342185.1 Leptinotarsa juncta | reverse complement strand
GGGGGCAATGTAATAAATCTGAGGCCGGCCCTGACGGTTGCTGCACGCGCCGGGAACGTGACAGCGGCAAAGAATGCGGTAGATCAGTCGCGAAAATCCCGTATACGCCGAGAAGCGAAACGAGAGTTCGAGAAGAGATCGGCAATGTTCGTTGGCGCAACATAAAAAGTGCTCCAGCCCTGTTCGAGTCAGTCTGTATTTAGAAAGCGAGCTGATAACACATTGTGCATATAAATTAAACGTGTGTAAATAAATTAGTTATGGAAATATTGTACAAATAAATCAGTTTAAGACAGTTAGTTCTTTAATACGTTACAATACGTATATACATATATCGAAATGTCTAACAAGGCATTTATCAATTATGTATGAACATACGACTGAAAGAGCTTTCAAACAATGGTTTTTGGTATTGGATTTCAGATTATTTTCCATAAATAGAATTAAAAGATGATGTATATTTTCAAAATGAGAAAAACTCACGTTTTGGAAATAGAGTATCTTCAGTTATTATCAGTGACAATACGATTGGTAACTAAAACTAATATATTCCTTAAAAGAAATAATGAGAAAAAAACAGAATAAGAAGTTGCAAACTCGGCTAATCAGTTTGTCAGGAACAATACATTCGAATCCAATTAACAGAAAAACTTATTCATAATTTAGTGGTTTTCATCAGAATTCCTCAAATTGTTCATTCATTTCAAGTTATGCATGAACTTCATACAATTCACTAGCAAATATATAAATCTCAGTATTTCTTCAACATTATCACTTACCAATATAATTCACTTTCATAGGGGCAGTTGCAGCTTTCAGTCAGTTTCCTGAGATCGTTTGATATATTTTGGCATAGTTAATCCTTAGTACACTAGGCATCATTATTATTAGATTTATAAAATTGATTTACACTATCATTTATGTTTTATTCTATTTTATTTACAGTCCACACGATCCCGTCTCCTATATTACACAGCACATTTTAGACTGGCCCGGTGCATCCAGACAAATTTCATTCCACCAAGGTTCTGGATTTATCGATTTCGTAGAGAAATGGACTGAACCTCAGATACATATACTGGAACTGAAAATGAGTATAACTTGAACTATTGCCTTCACGATAGTCGCGATGGGGTTAGTCGTTTTATTTGGTATATAAATGAGCGCCAAATTTATAAAAATCATGTAACTCTGCAACGGTATTTTTCACATCTGCGCTATAGGAGCTTTCACACAATACAGAAAGAATATCAAGTATATAGTACCAATCAATTCAACTATTGTTTCCAAAGTTTTGTCCCTTTCATGAAACTACTGTGAACTGTAATATCTCAGTGAATATGCATACAATTCAATCGAAATGAGCGCTATTTGAATCAGTGCACTTTTGTCAACGTAAGACAAGTCAGTAAATTCGGTCAGCATAAAAATTGTGTACTCGGGTTTCGATGAAGTCGACGAATGCCGTTTTTGCCTGGTCATGATTAGCAAAAGTTCTACTAGTAAGAGACTTATCGAAGTACTTGAAAAGATGATAGTCAATTGGCGAGAGGTCTGAGGAGTATGGTGGATGAGGCAGAACTACAATCAAGTCGCTCAATTTTTGGACGGTCATTTGTGAAACTTGCGGAAGGACGTTGTCATGGAGCAGGATTGAACCTCCTCTGTTGACCAGTGCCGGCTACTGCTGATCACAATAGGACTCTGCTGTATATTTTTGCCCCATTCCGTTTAATTCATTTAGTGCCTCAGTATTACCATAGTATAAATAGCTTTATAACTATGGTATTACAAGGTAATATTTAATCCACCATTTCGTAGCTGCGGCCATTTTGGATTTACAACAATACAGAATTTATTGAATTATATTGTCATCAAAACTTAATGCTTTAACTTCCTGTCAACAGGAAGGGGGTTAAACTTCAACTATTAAATTTGACCCAAAAAAAGAAACTGGTGTTTAATAATTGAATGAACTGAAAAGAAGTGTTCTAGTATTGTTCAAGTGATAATTATATCACTTAACTTCAATTTTGATACGTTTTCAAAAGCAGGTCGTTATAATTTATAGTTCTATACGAGTATTCTCCAATCAAAAAATATTTTATATACTATGTAAAAATAAATTAAACTTTTTGTCAAATAACCTATGATATTCCCTCACTTCTGCCTTATTAAATGTCATCTAAAAATAAATAATTCATGATATAGATTATGTTGTATGAAATTTCTAAAATAAACTAAATCTAGCATATTTTCGTACAACTCAGCAAGTCAAAACTACTTTTTCAACTTGTGTAAAATGATCCCTCACTTCACCCCGATGAGGCGTCGAATGAAATATTATTTGAAATTTGGGTACCGTGTGTCAGCTATCATATGTACTTAATCTTGTATTGTTCATTTTTGAGTTTTATTTGCTGTTTTCATTTGGAGCACATGCATTTTTTTTAAGTTGACTACCCTGTGTATTTGCCACTAGTGTCAGCTGCCATATGTACTTGATTTTGAAATTTCCATTGTTGTTCTCATTGCATTCATTTTCCATTTAATATTTTCAACATTTGGTTGAGGTAACGGTGTGAACACGACTAGACAACTGACACTAAAGACGGAGTAGACAATTCAGAAAACAAAGATACATGTGTTCCAAATGATATCATCCAATATTATCTGCCGGGAAAATAATACTGAGAAGCAATGATAAGAGATCAGGTGACCCCACAAGACCTCCTTGCAGGGGCGATGAAATCTGCCCCTACGAATTCAATACCTAAGAGATCGACAGACGGCTCAATTCAAGATTCGTCTACTGTTTTTCACGGTAGCTCTCAGTACAAGGCAACTATAAGGGTGAAACTTATGTCATCTGAGGTATTTTCGGCAGCGATAGAATTGTTCAATGAATTCCCCAGTTCTACTGCATGAAAAAGTCATTAAAAAGTTTGTGTAACCTATGATAAATAACTTTGTAGAGCTATTTCGATCATTTTCTATTTGCTGAGTTAAAAATTATCATTTTTCATGGTTTCCAATTCATACACCAATACCTTCGCAAGCGGTTATCCAAATTCAAAGCAGTATTGGTCGTTATTTAGAGCATTGAAATACATTTCGAGCGAAGAAGACCCCTTTTCTACCTGAAAAGAAAAATTGAAAGCGGTTCCTTTGCGGCGAGTGTTGCGGCGACATTTTACCAATAAGTATTGAAAATTATCCCTTCACACAAATTTTGTCGGACCTTGATATCCTGGCCCGTTCAAAAGTCAAGACAGGAAGAAACTACTTACGTCCGCATTGTATACTAGCCCTGATGGACGTCATTTTGCTTTTATCAGTTGAGTGACTCGCTGGCCTTATCGCACGAGAACGTTACTCAATATACTTTTGTGTACTCTCTATGGTAACATCATGTAGTTTAACGTTTCATGGAGCACTTGGATGTGTTAGAAGTATGGTCAGCTGACTACTGCATTCAATAATTCCTAGATAATAATAATACCACAGATAACCGGTAACAAGTATTCTACGTACCTCAAGTAATGATATTTCAGCCAAATTCAGTTAGATATTCAGATTTGAGGCAGATCCAGCGATTCATAACTGTCAATATACCAAAACAATTGGAAAAACTTCCATCACTGAATCATAAAATAAATATTAGGTAACAGCAAACTTCCACATATCATTAACTCTCGAAAACCGAATAAATACTAGTCACAGGATTATTATTGTGGGAATTTCTACAACAGCAATGGTTGATAACAAACATTCATTTAAAAAACGATTATTGGAACAGGTAATTGCCTTGGCGATAACATAACAGCGATTCAACACGGGTACGTTGAACAAATATTAGGTATGACTTTTTTACCCAGAACTCAACACCTGGACAAATACGTAGTGGTTTCGTGGTTTCCCTGAGGCTTCTACAGAATCAGTAATGACAACAATGAAATCCAATATACTCTGCGAATCACAAGTGCCTGAGAATTCTTCTATTTTTAAAATGTTATATAAAGTTCACATGCCAAAGTTACATATGTGAAAAAAAAATGCTGAATGTAAACTCAGACTGTTGGATATACGAGTATACCAAAAACATGGAGACTCATTCCAAAACCTGGGAAAATAGGACAGGACTTGGAGAAGGCCTTGAGACCAATGTTTGCATTAAAGACATATTGGCAACGTAGGTATGACCACTGCTTCGAAACCAATATGCCTGCAGATAAGGTATGTCAACGGAAAAAGCTCAAAATGCTCATAAAAACAGGGATGCTTTCAGCTGCTTTCTTGAATGTAGAGGGCACATTTGATAATACATCCCTAGAATCAGATCCCGAGAAAAATAGGTATTGATGTCACACGTTGCATGCTCAGAGAAAGATTGGTAAACACAATCGTGTGGGATTCACTAGTGGCACAAGTAGCAAGGCATTTTTCTCAGAGTGAAATTTTTATCCTCACAATGGACTGGGCTATGCAGACGACTCAGTCATCCCAGTCTATGGTAAATTCAATAATATAGTAAAGAAGTGCATGCAGCAGGCCCTAAATATTATATTTGAATGGACCGATGAAGAACGACCAAGTGAGACGACACAAAGGGCCAAGGACCTCTGAAACATGAAAGTGGCTAACCTTGAACCAACATCTAGCAATATGTAAAAGAAAGGCAGAGGTAGCATTTATACTGACCGGAAGCACCTATGGAAAGACATGGGAGATCTACAGCATGGTGGTGGAACCCATGATAGCATATGCATATATGGTCTGGTGGCTGAAAATGAATCGACCGTTAATAACAAACTAAGCAGAGTGAAGAGATTTGTATGTTTGGTAAAAACGGTAGCAATGAAAACTACTTCTATAGTTGCATTGTAAAGTCTTGAATCATCCTCCTTTGTATATAGTAATAATGGAGGAGAAAGCAAAGGGGAGATCAATTCAGAGTGAAAAAATCACCGAGTTACATGTGATCGGTCAAAACAGAATTTTTGGTACATATGGAGGAACGGACATAAAACATTTTCTTGGACCACATTACCCTGAAATACATGTTCGACACAAACTTCGCGGTTAAAGTCTCAAACCGCAAAGACTGTGCGAGGAGAAACATTCATTTCAGTTATCCATCAGCCAGGCTACCTTTGGACTCAAAAGTACCATCGAAACTGGTCCAGGAGTGTCGTGAAGAACAATGAAAACTAATGGACAGGTCGAATATATACAGGGTGTCATGACACTCAGGTATCGCAGGAAACAATCCAGCTGAATAACAACTAGTATGAGTATGGCAAACATAGATCAACAACCACCAAGAGCGGTACATATCAGAAATACGCGATGAACTGTGGCTGTTCATTGTTTTGGGGTTCAACTCAATACACCTCTAACTTCATTGTTTGAGAGAACTTTTCCATTTGGACTACTGCGTTCATGTGAAATAAACTTCCTGAGATCATTTTTCCAAATGGATATAATCTTCAGCGATTCAACTCCAATGTGATTGTGATCCTTATGTGACGTGAATGTGATCCTTAAGGCACCGTTCTTAGAAATGCCTTAAGGATGTTCCTATTGTGCTTGTGTTTTGTCCTTGAAAAAATATTAGTATATAGATCCTGAATCAGCTGTGAGGGCATCACAATCTTTGGTCCGGAATCAGATTGAAAAGTGGGTCTATGAAAAACATAGAGGGTACTTGAAAACATACCCGGAACACACACGGGAAAATCTTTATGAAGGGATCGTTCAAGAGGAGAACTAAAGAACTGATTCAATAAAGCAGAATTCCGCTCCGAATAACTGGACACTGCCCATTGAGAGGATACCCAAACATGATAAGGCTGTACAATCAACTGAAGATAACGCAGCGACCGGACAGAGACAGCTCGTCATATTTTATGCGAATATGATGCACTGGATCATACGAAGCAAATTATCTCCAGAAGTATATGACATACATCTAAAAAGGGACCTGTACAAAGTCATATATCGCACAATATTGTTGGAATAAGTGTCATGAAAAAGATGGGAGAAAAGCGCAATAAGTCCATGAGGATGCAGTGTTTTCCGGAGACTGGGGATAAATGGAAGTCAGACGGCTCCCTAGTAGTGGAAAAATTACTTAATGGAGTTATTTGAACCTATCAATTTTCCCTTTCTTGAGCTAGAAACTCGTGTAAGAAGTTTTGGAGTGGAAAGAATAAATAAGCAAATACAGTTTTTCCAGAAAATTTTTATTTGATAGATATTTCAAGATGGAGATACACAAGCATCTCCATAAAACATATATCTGGACCGGGAACTAAAACAAGGTGAATTACTGGTGAGTTTGAGAAAATACTCGTTTTCTCGTTCAGCAACAATTCCACGTCCACCAAATTTTCCTCGGTGGAAATGAAGAACTTCATTACTTGGCGCAAGTCTGGAGTTTTCCGCATCATCCGCGCACGCCATAATCGATTTTGGGTCAACACTAGATGATTGTATCGTAGAGATGTGGAAATGCAACCGGAATTAAAATGTCGATGCAGTAATGTGTCTGGCCTTTCTATTAAGATTTTTTTATTCAAACATTAAGATGTTTTGTGACTGACGTTCTCATATAGAAGTTGACGTTCATCTTCACTATCAAATACAAATCATCATCACCTTGGTTTCGGTCTTGCTTTCAGTGCCAGTGGCACTGGAAGTGACAGCTTCTACTACCGCCGGAATTGAGAGAACCGTTAGAAATTTTGATTTATCTGTATCGAGAACAGTCTCCAATGTATTTTGAGAACAAATAGTATTCGAAATTCGGACAAAACATTTCTTTTTCTCATAATGACACAATAATACTATTCTGTTCAAATTGAAGTGGGTAGGTATATTTTTAAGGGTGGATAATTTTTGGGGAGGGAAGTGGAAAGCCAAAACATTTTTTTCCAAATATGCTATTTCTTATCGGCGTTTTCTGGGTCTCTAACCTTCCATAATCTGAAAAATGAATGGACGGATCAAACGTAATAAAAGTGCTACACATAGAGTATCAGTGGCGGCTCGTCAAAGTAGGCCATGGATGCTTAGCCTCCCCATAAAATTTGAGGCTATTCATCGCATTAAAAGATATTGACAAATAATTATGACTATTTTTTTCTAAAAATGCTTGGTTATCATTACCTTACCATTGATTTTTAATATAAATTCATAATGTGTACTTTCCTCGTAGTACTTACCACACTGTATCCTACATCAACAAAACTCAAACGCACCGCCCATGAACGAATAACGAATAAACCATCAACCCGAACTAATATTCGCCTTACGTTGTAAGGGAGCCAAGCCTCCGATCGCATTAAAATATACAGGCTCCACCAGATTGATCCAACCAGCGACATACGTCCCGATTTGTAATTTCAGTTGCAGAAATTATAGCGTTAGAGGAGGTTAGCCTCCAGTTGGTCTCCGTTATTGTACGACTACGTTTGTTTTTTATTTATTTATTTAGACGGAATGCCGTCACGGACCGGCACTGAAAAATATTTCGGTAAATCGTTTTAGTGTTTCTTGATAATATTTGTTATTTGTGTATAAAACGGGCAGTATTGTATCATAGCAGTACTTTTTGGTAATATTTTTAATGTAACCATTACCATATCACCAATAATGTGTTTTTAAAGTGTTTTCTTTCAATTTCAAGGTGTTTTCGGAAAGTTTTTTTTTATTTATTATGGATAAGTTGGACGAAATTAAAAATCTGTCGATGTAGTCGATTGGTTGCTGACAAATAATTTTAAGTCTTTATCTTATGATAATACATTTTACATTATTAAAAGTCTGGGAAGGCCTTAACCAAATTTGATTTCAATTAAAACGTCAGATAATCGACAAAATCGAGGATTTAATATTAGTTGATACGATAAATGCAATTGGTTAACCGGCTCCATTAAACGAGAAAAACTTTTTTGTTGTCCCTGTGTTTTATTTTCCGTACAAACCGAATACCAAACGTGCAATTTAAAAAATTTACCTCGTTCTACATTTCAAATCTAAGGAGCACATATTTTCGTCTTGTGAATTAAAATTGTTTAGCAAACAAAATATAGCACCAGCTATATCGTCTTGGTTAAGTAGGTACGAATGTTATGTTTTCTTTTAGTTTCTTTTTTTATTTTTTTCCTTCCTATACAAAATTACAAAGTACACCTATAAAATATTTGTAGCAATTTTTAGAGAAAAAAGTATTATTTATTGACTGAGAAGATTTCATTTATATTAAATCACTCAAAAACAACCCTTTTTCCTTGTTTGTGTTTTTTAATGGTCAGTTTTATACGTATAATTTTCGGCAATACACAATGTTTGTTTGCATTTATGCATATATTACGTAATTTGTTTCAAATACGTGCGGTACCCTAAAAAATTTTAGCGCCTTTGGTGGGATTTTCTGTCTGAATATAGTCTTTATGACTTTAGCCTCCCCTGTTCTCCAATGCATGAGCCGTCACTGGTTCTCGTCCTGTGCATTTCTGTGTGCATGGAACTTAATGCAAGACGCACACGGTAAGGTTGTTACAAAGGAGACTTTTTGTTATCAAGCTTTTGATAAACGTATTACCTTCGTCAGAACAACTAAAATATAAAAATCACTATACGTAGATACATTTCCATAGAGATATAAATATGGAACACTTACTAACGAGAGAATAATAAAGGAACTGGAACAAATTTATACATTTCTACTCAAATACGAGAAAGATAAGAGAAAATCACCTGGTTTCCTTATTATTCTTTCGTTAGTAAGTGTTCCATATGTATATCTTCATAAAAATGTATCTATTGTAGGTAATCTATATATTTTAGTTATCCTGGCAAAAGTGCCCTCAATTAGTCAATGGTTATTTATACATTAGTTCTATCTTTGCTGACCAGTTCGGCTTGGTACAATAATATGTCAAAAATTCGAATTACTTGGTTCAATTTGAAAATTACAATGTTCACATTTAATAAAAAAAATTCATCCTTGTATTTCAGTATAATATTAAAAACCCAAGACTAAGACAATTCCTCGATAAAATAAAGCATCCAGCTCGTGAAGGTTTCTCAGTGTCCTTTAAAAGGCCATGTGATGCAATGTTTGTAACCTTTGCTGAATATTACTGAAGTTTAATCTTCCTCTTGAAGATGATCACTTGGTGATCGGAATACGTGCTAAGGTGGTAAACATAACGGTTTTGTGTTGAGATAGAACTCCAGTAATATTCTTCAAAAGGCCGTTCAGTATTATTAAAGATGCCTGAGGTAGAATTTTTCAAAGAAATTCGAGTAATTACTGTTATTGTGTTCAATACAAATAAGATACAATATTTATTGTTATTCCTTATTTATTGGGTGTATCATATACCGGTTAATGCTCGTGTAATAATAAACATCATTACATTATCGTTGCATAATATTATCCTTGTAATTTAATATACTATTATAAGCAAAACCCTTAATAAAATGAAGCATCCGGTTCGTGAAGGTTGTTAATTTTCCTTTAAAAGTATTATTGAAAATATCACCTATTTTACGCGTGTGTAATTTAAGATATATGTTTCCATATTCGGTTCAAAATTATGCAAACAAGTTTTTTTGAAAGAAGTATATTTTCAAAACTAAGGAATTGTTATCAGAAATCTTAAATCTAATTTCCAAAACAAGAAAATGATTCACTTACGCGAATGTGATTTTAGAAAGAACATTAGCACTCTCTCTTGGATTCTGTTGCCTCGTAACTTTCCCACGGAAATCCATTTTTCAAAAATTTATTACCAAAATATCACACTAAGCAAGTCCTCATTGTGACTGTGGTTCATCAAACAATATTTTCATTGTGAAACAGAATTCACATGAATTTATATTTAGCATAATATACTAATGATATACTTATATTGCGATAATGTTGAACATACAGGACGATTTGGAAGGAACTCTACCTTAAGCACTCCACGTCCTACATGAAATAATATGCAAAAACAATGTACTGAAGGTAAGAGTACAAGGTATGGCAAAAGTGGCATATTTATAACACTCTAACGTCAAACGTATGCCAAACAATGCAATGGCAAAAAAAATTACAAATGTTTAAATGATATGGCATCTGAATTGAAGGGGTTATATTTTTAGGAGTGATTAATTTTTGGGAAAGAAAGTTTTTGACTTTCTACTACTCCATCTTCAAGTTTTATATCAATAAATTTTTCATTAAAACGTTTATATTTGAAGATATCTATTATTTTCCAAGATGGGACATGAGTCGAATCCTCAAAGTCGCTAATTTAATGGCAAGAAAAATAATTTGATCACATTTGATGAATTTTATGATTCCTTTGAATATTATATATAATTAAGCAATATAATTAAACATAATTTTCTTTTCAAGTTGATAAATGTTTTCACGAATCGCAAGTTAGTGGTTACCTATCTGCAAGGATCGAACCAATTGAAGGTATTGAATTTTCGGAAATTTCATAACGCGAACCTGGATTTGCGAAATTTTCGGACAGCGGCTCAGGTCGAGTAGTACGTGAAGGCGGGTT
>WOGJ01012342.1:0-11346 GCA_015342185.1 Leptinotarsa juncta | reverse complement strand
TGTTATTTTCGTTTTTATCACCCCAAAATTAGTAGAAATTGACTAATTTAGTGTAGGAAACATTCAAAAAATATTTTTTTGTTGTGTTGTGTAATCGTCCTTATTCTCTTCTATGCCATACTGTAACGAATCTGAAGCCGGCCCTACCGATATCTCAGCCAGCAAACAGATGACCCCTGCAAAAAATATACATGAGTGCCGAAATGACTAGAGATATCTAGAGTGATCGATGCCGATATAAAACCGGCTTCCTGTCCCGAGAGTCAGTCTGTATACAGAAAGCGAAACGAACGTTAACAAAGAATTCGAACAGTGAAGATGAATTAAGCGTTACTTGCTAAGTGTTGTATATAAATTAGTTGTGATTGTGAAATATTGTTTAAAATAAATTTGTTCAAAACAGTTAATTCTTCAATTAGTTACAATTGCTGATCAGAAGTGAATTTTTAAAATTAATTTGTGAACGCTTGGTGGACACTCTTTGTATTACGGTGCAATAGACTATAAGACTTATTTGTTCGCGTAGAGACTGGTGATTCATTGTGTTTCATGAAGTGGACAGTACCGGACTACGGAAAGATAAACTGATAGAACTTTCTCGCAAAAAATAGACTTGTGAAAATAAATAAGTCTTTGGGACTCGATTAAAATAAGTAGACATTTTCAGTTTCGTGGAAAATAGACAATAAGAGACAAATTGTGTTCGAGAAAAGTCCGCCTAGTGGACTTGAAAGTCGCTGAATTGAAGCAAGAATTGGAGGAGAGAGAGCAAGATTCTTCCGGAAAGAAATCTGCACTCCAGAAGAGACTATAACATAACTTGATTTCATCAGGAGAAGATCCGAAAGCATATTTATTCGAAGTTTCTGAGGGTGATATGAGTTCAATAATGAGCAAATTCGATGCGAATTCCAAATCGCTTAAAGATAAACTTCAACAAAATTCATTCAATCTGGAGGAGAAGCTTCTGGAAAATTCGAAGTGCCTGGAGAAGAAGCTTCTGGAAAATTCGAAGAGTTTGGAGCAGAAGCTTCGCGAAAATTCGGTAAGTTTAAAAGATGAACTTCAACGAAATTCGAAGTGCATGGAGGAGAAGCTTAAAGGAAGAACTTTGTTGTGTGGCGAGTCTGCTCGAAGAAAGGATAGGAACCATCGAGACAGAGATAGACAAAATCAGGAAGGAAATGATCACGGAAGTAGAGGAAATCAAAGGCGGAGTTCAGGCAGAAATCAGCTAGATGAAGAAAACGATTAGCAAGTTGCAAAACCAAATTGTTAATTCTGCCCCCCCTCAGAAACCGTTACTGAAAACTCAATTCCGGAACTGAAAGATGTCAAACTCAGTTCTAAACCAGGAAAGCTTTCCATGAAGCTGTACCAGTTCGACGGAAAAACTCCTGGGGCAAATTGCCACCGACAATGCAAAGCTGCGGCAAGAGAGAATGAATGGAATGCAGGAGAAAAGGCGGTAGCTTCAACATTGGCGTTGCGTGGAGAAGCAACGAATAGTCTGCAAACCCTCACGGCCCAGGAACAGGATGACTATGACCAACTTGTAAATCATCTTGAGCTGCGGTATGGACAGGCCCACCCAGAGCACGCCTACCATTCGCAGCTGAAGAACCGCTGCCAGAAATCAGGGGAATCCCTATAGAAGTTTGAAGCCGACATAGCTCGATTGGTTCGTCTGACATATCCTGCTACACTAGAAAATGTAATGGAGCAGTTAGCAGTTCAGGCATTCTTGGATGGACTTCGCGACCAAGAAACGATGCAGGCCTTGACGCTAGCTCATCCCAAACATCTTGTGGATGCACTGGCAAGCGCTCTGGAGTTTGAGGCTGCAAAACAATTCTGCAAGAGCCAGAGCAAAGCTGGAGCTATCGAGGAAGATGGACAAGTGCCTGCTGATATTGCGGCCTCCATCAGAAAAGTTATGAAAGAAGTGTTGCCTGAGAGGAAGCAAATGAGATGCTGGAACTGTGGGAAAATTGGACATGTGCCTAGCAAATGTCCAATGTTATGAATTCAATCAGTATAATCGACCTGTTTTGAGAAGGATTTCTGAAAATGCTTAGAAAAAGAAATTAAAAATATCATTGAAATCAAAAACAGAATGAATCAAATAAGTCAACATCCTTATATCTCCGAAGTTGAGATCGTGGTTTAAACGATGTTTTAGTCTTTCAGCCTGCTGAAAATGTGTATAACTTCATTAGGAGTGTATTTTAATAATCAAACTTCATCGTTAATATCTAAATTATTTAAACAATAATAACGTTATATGATGTAAATCAAAATCTATAATGTTTCCCTTTGTGTGAAACTTGTTATGAAAGGAAGAACAATTTTTATTAAATCGAATTAAGCAAAGAAAGGAGAGCAAGAAACAAAAAATATCTCAAAATGGTCAAAGAGAAAACTACTCATACAATGTATTCCTAGGAACCAATATTTGGAGTAACAGATTGAAATTGTTTTTCTCAATTATAAGAAATTTTGATGAAAATAATTCAAACGCTACTATTCGACCCACTGTTTTTTGCAAACTATTAAATAACTTGCGCAGATACAAAATAAAACGTCACATCACCATTAAATATCGTTTTCCACGTTCATATCTTTTCGTACACTACTTTTTTCGCCTTGAAAGTTTCCACCATACAAATTACTCGTCCTTAGATGAGATTTAAATTTTCCAAAAATCCCTTCTTCGAGAGGAATGCCGATGAAACACAGAATCAATTTTGTGGTTTTCTGAAACGTGAGCGAAAATCTCATTGAATATCTCAAGAACGAGGAATTACCTTTAAAGTTTACGGAGCGCGAAAAACTTTTACGATTTTCTATGTATAATGCCGGATATATACCTAAATGCCATGAAAGTTTTCTAAAACTAGGTCACGATTTGATATCTCGTGTTAGCACATATGAAAAGTTCTGTTTTTTGAGCAAAAGAAAAAATGGGTTTCATGTAATGAACATAATATCCTGAATAATTTCAAATGAGGATTAATATACTGGTTCAAAGTATGGTTCGATGTTGAACTTCTATTCCATTTTTGAGGTACATTTGAAATGTTGACAGTGGCATACGATGATTGTATTCTGTGTCAGAAAAGTATTTACAAGTGGTATGAAGTTTTCACAGAAGGTCGTGAAAATGTGAATGACTGCACTTGCCTTGGATGCCCCTGCACATCAATAACCAATGAAAATATTGAGAAAGTGTTGAATGGATTCAACAGTGATTCAGATTTGTTACAAAGGGGCATAGCTGGTGATGAATCATGTGTTTATGGATATGGCATCTAAACCAATATCCAATCGTAACAATGGAAGAGCCCACGTGAACCAAGACCAAAAAAACATGCCAAGTTCGATCATATATCAAAATTTTACTCACTGTTTTTTTCATCACTTTGTCATAGTGCATTAGAAGTAATTGCTACATGATCGTACAGTCAATGAGAAGTATAATTTTGAAGTTATGCACCGCTTGCTGGAAGCATTACAAACGTCCGGAATTGAAAGAGAACAATTCATGTTTTTTTTTCACCATGATAATGCACCTGTTCACTCGTTATTCCTTGTTTGTAATTTTTAGAAAAAAATAACACCGTAACCATGCCTCAAGCACCGTATTCACCAGATTTGGGCTCCGGTGACTTTTTTCTGTTCCCAAGATTGAAGAGCCCCATGGAAGGACGGCGTTTTGCGACATTTGAGAAGATAAAATCCGAATCGCAAAGAGAGCTCAAGGTCATACTAAGAAGTGCATATCGGAATTGCTTTCAGGTTTTGAAATAAGACAGGCAAAATTGTATTTTATCTGAGGAGAACCACTTTGGAAAACACAAAATATGTATTGATGAATAAATAAATTTCTTTTCAAGAAAATAAAAATTCACCTTAGTTTTTGAACAGAGAAGTACACAATGATATTTGAACTGATGATATTATATTCGTCTTCGACTGGATAACCACAGATAAATCGATTAATTATCGATAACATACTAGGAAGAGTGCAAATATTTGCTTCATCGTGAATAATGGGAGCAACTACAACATTAAAGACAATTTGGAATAAACACCTTTCAATCATATACTGGGCTAATCTACACTAAAACAAAGAGTTCTATTGAAATATAGTGACAATATTCTCTGGAAACGTTGGAAAAAGACAGATGACTCCAAAAAGTAAAAACCAACTCGATTTCCATTCATTGATAAAATCATATGCTCAATTTTGTGAATAATTCTTTTTATTACAGATATTGATATGTCTCTAGGATGAATTTGTTTTTGGGAAAAAACTCTCTGTAGTTTCCGCAACAAATAAAGGGAGGAAAACTTTCGAAAGTCTTTTTTACAATAACAAATCTCATTTGAAAATAATTTTCTTTTTACGAGATGAAATATCTTTGATTGTCATTCAAGTAACTAAAACTAGGGTTTGCACCCGAAAATTTTGGAGGTTGATGATTTTGTCTATAGTGAAAATGTATCTCAATACTTTTCTATTATTATTATCACGCTTTTATCAGCTCCACATGTATGTATGTATGTATGTTTGTTTGTTTGTAACTCACAAGCTCGGGATCTATATTTGACAGAATTATCGACATTATTGCTTGATATATTCGCAGCCAGATGGCGCTGTACGTAATATCCTCCATATATCGACATTATTGCTTGATCTACTCGCGGGCAGATGGCTCTGTACGTAACCTACTTGATATAATTCGAACTCACTTTATATGTATTTCTTCATTTGGAAAAATTATTTTTTTACTAACACTCGCGCCTGCTGCTTTTTCTGTGACCCTCCTTAGGCTCTTTCCGTGAGCTCAGGCTTCCTTTACGGAACCGGAAAATATCAATGGTCATTTTTATAAATAAGCTCAAAACAATCACGAACAAAAAATACTATTATTATTCTGAAAACAGCGTGGGCGCTCTTTGCCATATTTTTTGTTAATCTAGTGCCCGTCGCTTTTTTCACAAAAATACTAGTATTTTACGTTTGTTATTGTTTTACGTTTATTTAAAAAAAAATATTTTTGTCTTTTTAGTTCGATGTTTTTTAAAAGCGTGTTTTTCAGTTATTTCAAACTATATTTATGTTTTGTGAGCTCTTTCAATTCCATCACAAATGTTCGAAATGAACAAAGTAAAAAAAAGTTCAGTATTTTCAATTGAGAATGTTTCGGATGGATTTTTATTGTCTGATACTTTTTCTGTACGTCAAAAGATGAGACTTCTGAAAGTTATCGTTTGTAGGGGTACAAAAGCCGTTGAACAGAAAAAAATTACTTGTGAGAATTGCAAACTCTAAAATGAAATGAATATTTCCCATTCCTCAATATGAATTGCTTCAAACATATAAAAACATATTGAGTATTGGCACATATATGTCAAAGCCAAAGGAAATGTAACTGAAAAGACCCAGACGTGGTACTGAAACGAAAATATATCACCCTGAAATTATGTTGAATAAGTACACGCGCACATATTCTCATGTGCTTAACTATTCAATCGACTATTTTTGAAGTTCAGCATCAAAATTCAATATAATTCTCAGTCTCATCATTTGTGAGTTCCATACAAAACGAAATTTTCAATAAATCACAATATGATGTTATCGAATAGATCGATTCAGGAATGAAAATTAAATTATTCTATCATGATTTTGAAGCTTGTTGACATCATCTGGAAGTATAATAACTAACATGGAACCTAGATATTTGAAACCTTTCTGATCTATCCAATGTCCAACATGATTGGACAATCAAATCATGTTTATCTATCAATCTGGTTTTCGAAAAACCACTACATCACTTCAGTTATCGCAAACTACATTTACTAGTGAAACAGATAAAGGTAAATATGTTGTTGCTATCTTTTTATTTTTCAAAAGAGCCTTTGAAACGATTGATAGAAGTATTTTGCTTCAGAAACTGAGAAGATATGAGATTGAGGGGATGGTTTATGAATGAATAACTAATTTTATTTAACAAATAGGAAACAGTACCTGTCAATGATTATTTAGCAAAATCTTTTCAAAATCTGTTTTTCCGTTAATCATATATAACAAATCACACAGGAGTACCAAAAGGTAGTGTTCTTTGTTCCCTATTATTTATTCTGTATTTTAATGATATACAATTATTTACAGACAGTGAGTTCACCAACTTATTTGCAGATGATACCTTATTGGCCTATACTGGAATACATTTAGAAGAAATTATTGACAGAATTAATAAGGTTTCAGAGAAAGTGGAAAAATATCTGGAAGCCAATATATTGGAACCTAACGTTAGAAAAACTAAAGCAATAATAATCTCTACTGAATTCAAATATAATCAGATAAATACAAAAAATATAAATATAAAAATTGAAGATGAACATATAGAAATAGTAACATAAGTGATTTCAACTTGATGATTGCTTATCATTCGACGACTACTTCAAGTATATCGAAAAAATGTTTGCAAAAAAATCATATTTTACTCAAGAATCGCCAATACAAAAGTTATGGTATACAAATCAATAATTCAACCCCATTTTGACTACCGTGCATCTATTTTGTTCTCTTTTGATTTGTATTTTGTATTTGTTGCACGTTGAGAATAATTTCAAAATGTAATAGGTATACACCAATTTCTATCATGCCATCTGCCCTACAATGGCTCTCAGTATCCAAAAGATCATTTTAATTTTTAATGGTTTTCATTTATAAAATACTAAATAAAATTACTTCACCATACTTCTTATCATTGATAACTTTCGATAAGGACTATCATCACTATTCTAGCAGGCACAACAGCCATATTCATATAAACAGAACAAATACAAGAAATATTATAAGCAGTGTATTCTTCAAAGGTTCTGGCTGATTCAATGATTTACCTGATTTAATTGAATCTACTCTATCATTAAAGATTTTCAAGATGAAAATTGAATATTTATTTTTGTTCAATTCAAATAATGTATGTATATAAAGTTGCATCATTTATATAAATTTTGTTGATTGTATTTTAAGTTAGCTAACCTGCATATTAGGGAATCCTAATTCAACAAATTATTTTTCTTCAAATTTATGTTATTCTATGATGTTACATTCATGAGTAAGTATACTCAATTCCTTCTCTTGAAATATTGTCTAAAGGTAACGTCTCTGTAAAGAAGTTGTCTAACTTTCAAAATTCTTGATTCGATTATAACAAATCCTTTAGATATTAAACTGGAGAATTCTCCTTGACTTACATCAACCGGACGTAAGTATGTCTTTAGTACCTCTTCTTTTGAATACACTCTCTGAAGATGGTAACTTCATTAGCGAGACATTGCATGTGTTCTGGTATTGAACAAACATCTCTTTAGATTATTAGAAAGCAAAACGTTGAAGGTAGTTTCTCAGTAAGTGTCTTTCGAGAAAAAAATTATCGCTCCTTGAGAGGGTAAAAATGAAAGCTAACCACCCGTACCTGAGAAATATCATTTTTGCTTCTCTCATAAGAAATTATGATTCCCCATTTAAACCTTATGTCACATAGCGAACAGTGTTCTATCTCATCATCCGCTTCAGTATCTGCTTCGTTCAATATTGAACTATTCGCTTTCCCCGAAAAAACACAACATAAAAGGAAAGGATTTTCTGGAAGGCACAGCTGAAGAGACTTCATGAAATATGGAAAAATCAGGTCGATATCCAATAACAGTAGAAATCTCTGCTCTTCTTGGAAAAGAGTCAAAAAATATGTTGACAAATTGCTTCGGATAAGGACAGAGCCTGACTGATTCAATGTAATCAAATATATTTTGGTACGTGAATGTTTTGCGTATGCGATAAATCCTCCGCAAGAATAAGTGAATTCATGATGAGTTCAATCATAGTAAGTTCAACCATTACGAATAAATGCGGTAGAAAAAAATTAGAATTTATCGATGGCAAATACACATGAAAAATCAGTTTAAAATTGATCTAAGCGTTTTGTAGACTTCACATTATCAGTAAAGACACATCGACGAAGTGTTTTTGGTTGTCAATTGAACATAAAATAAATTAATTTTGATATGAATTCTAATATGGTAATTCCGAGAGAGTTGGCCTCCTATAACCTGGATGGTTATAGGAGTTAACTTAATATGTATTTACTGTTTGAACATGTATACTTATGTCATAAAGTGTTGTATAAAATCAAAACAAAATTGTACCATCGGTCCATCACACCCGAGGTATAAGGGTGAGATGGACCATGGTCTATGGGAGAGATGGACCAGGTTTGAAGGAAATAAATAAAATCAATTGATCCATTGTGAAAAAGGTTTTTATTATATTATTGCTTATTATATTGCTATATCAGTATAAAATCAAAATGAGTCACATACATTTACCAACTACGATTTAGGTACTTCATTTTAAAATGTTTCGAGTGTAAAGTTTATGTTTTCTCCTTTTTAATACTAATCAGCCGTTTCTTAAGTTTTTCCCGTCGGCCACAGTTGTCACACAGGTCGCCATATTTAGTGCAATATTCATGTGACTATCTTGAACATGCTTTACATTTCACCCAGTCATCTTTACTTGTATTGTTGTGATCCTCAAGGAAAACACACATTTATCCTCATTCCAGTCCTCTTCTCCTTCACTCTCGTCATTAATGATTATATCTTCACTCTTCTGTTTTTTATGAGCACTCTTGGATACCTTGGTCATTACTCTTTGTCTTTGTCTGTCCTCTTTCAACTTTAAATCCATAGCCTTCTTCTCATTTGTTAGGATTACGTTTTCAATATTTTCTTCGGAAGTTAGAAGTTTTGAAAAACTAGCATTTTCATTTCGAGCTGTCAGTTTCTTTTTTAGAACAGATATCGGTGGAATACTATCAAAAAGATGTTTTGTATGCGGTAGTTCAGAGGATGTCTCAGGTACTGGAGAGATTGTCCTATGGATTAGAATTCCGGATGGAGGAGATTCCGGATTAGGCTGATGTGGGAGACTGTCTTGGCCAATTGCGACTTGACTGTTAGGCTCCTGGCCACTTGATGTCAGATAACAATGTTCAGGAGTTGCTGACATATCAAGTGGAATAATTCCACAGCGCTGGAATTCACTAATTGCATTTTGAACTGTTGCTGATTTTGCCCATACTCTTCCCAATAGCTGCCCAAATTGAAGCTATGTAATTTGTCTTGTGTGGTTATTTACAGATGTATGGCAAGCACTGTTATAGTTGCTTTTCAATTATTTGAAAAAACTGCGATCCAGAGGTTGCAGATAGTGAGAGGTATGGCTTCGAAGACTCAGCAAAATCATGTCATTAGTCTCTGAAAACTCAGGCATCTCAACAGATTTACAGTGGGACGTATGTCCATCCAGAATCAGCAGTACCTCACCACTGGGAAAAAATGTTTTTTTAATCAATCAAAAAACAGGGCGAATTATTGCAAGCAGATTTTTCATTCACAACGACTTGCGATCCTGGGGGCATCCCATCAGGGAACTCAGTTTTTTTGTTTTTCCCTTTGAATATGCAGTAGGGTGGTATGTAAGTACCTTCACCGCTGAAGCAACTGACAACAGTTATTATTTCCCCCTTTTCACCGGATGTTATCTATTCTATAGTTTTAGAACCCTTAACAGCTATGACCTCTCCAGGCTTGTTATTTAACTGCAAACCGGTTTCGTCCATATCAAAAATATTGGACGGTTTGCCATTACTTCATTATCTATCATTACAGTTTCTAGCAATTCAAAATACGAGCCAACTACGTCTTTATTCATTCCAATTGCTCTATTTTTAGATACCCTTCTGATTTTCTAATAACCAAAGTCGAATTACGAGTCATAAATGAGACCAACCAGTCACATCCCACTTTTAGAGAGTTTGCATCAAAATTGTGTTTGATTTTAATTGCTTGGCTAATTTATAAGCTATTGTCCTCACGCAATCCCTTGTAGGTGTGAAGCCACGAACTTGCAGCTTTTGTTTGTGTAAAGCTATCTTCTTTTCATTCTCTGGCCCGAAAAGTGACTGGGGCCAAGAGAGACTTTTGAGGAGTTGTTGCATTTTATTCTTCTTTTAAGAGTTGTTTTAGGAATGCTAAAATACCTGGATGCCTCATTGATACCCATAGTTTAATCCTTCAGAGCTCGTATCGCCTCAACCAGGTCGTCTTCAGCCGAACTGGCTCTTGTATTGCCTGGTTTACGCTAGTACCTAGTTGGCATTTGTGAAAAAATAAAAATTGTTAATATCATGAAAGTATCAGCGTTTTGGGTTAAATTACCCAAAAAAAGTGAGAAACCCAATTATCGGCGATGAATTGCTGTGTCCATACTCACTAATATGTTTTATGTGTCACATATTTACTCTTACAGATTGTTATTTTCTGTTATTTACCATCTTTGAAAGTAAACAATCTAATTTTACTACATAAAATCTCTGGTCCATCTAACCCAAACAGGTACTGGTCCATCTCTCCCGATCGCTTGGGAGTGATGGACCATGCCGCCATATTGCAACCTGAGCACCTAAGACGACAACTACCCTGTACAACGTTCATTAATACGTTTGTTCTCACTGATACAGCGTGACTCACGGTCGATGGTAGATTAGACGTTTCTGGAAAACGCAAAGCATGATTTTTCTGAAATTTCCACCTCTCACATTTCCTTACCTGTTCTATCGATCTAAAATATTTTCAGCATTGCGACGTTGCCACTCCTATCAAAAAGTCCTAGCAAATATATTTTTTGAATGGAACACCCGTATATTGATACATTTTTGGAGTCGCTCTACTATTTTAATACTTTTGTATTGATAATTTTCTATACCTATCTCTAACTGTTTTCGTGATAAAAAATAAATTGTGCAAAATATGGTCCAAAACATAGCCTTAATTGAAATTAAGTACATCAGTACTCTCAATTAATGAAAAGTTGAAATTTTGACAATAGTTTGGACAAACACGAAATATTCAAGTAATGCCAAGAAGTCGACTCCATAGCATATAGAGCGTGCTAAAATTACTATTATTTCCATTGTGCATAAAAGTAGTCGAAAGTTCATTTTTTCAAACAAAACTCTATAAATTGAAAGATGGTAAAAAATGCTTCAAGATAATATATCATGTCCCTATACCTGAATCATCAAGTTTTCTTAATAAAGCCGTTTTTGTGGAAAAATAGTTATTCACGTTTTATCTACAAGTGTTGAAAGTGGCATTTTATTTTGTGAGTGGGGATTATTGCAAAACGAGCGTCAGCAAGTGGAGCAAACTCACGAGCAAAATGAAATCACTTTTAACAAATGTATCATACACATTTTTTTGTATAAC
>WOGJ01012295.1:0-13179 GCA_015342185.1 Leptinotarsa juncta | reverse complement strand
TGTCCAAATATGCCCTCCATTAAATTTTCAAAGTGATCCGTTGTCTGGTTCACCAGAAACGTCTAATGTGCCATCCACCGTGAATCAGCCTGTATATTTCCAGAAATTAAAGATTCCTACATGGAATTATATTTATTTATTCAACACATCGAAATGTATCTACATACCTACAGCTCATCATTTTTCTTCAAAAGCAACTCTTATAGTGGCACAACATTTTTCAATAACCTTCCCGCATATATGAGAAAATTATGAAACCAAAACTTGTCCAAATAAATGTTGAGAGGATATTCGCAAGAGAATTGTTACTACAGTAAACCAAAATATTTCAATTACAAGAGTGTATACTCGTTTATGTATTGGTACTTATTATATATTGTTATATATTATTATATATATTGTATTGTATATAAGTATGCATTGGGATAGAAGTTTATATAATGTGTATATTAATACATATAATACATATAACATATCTAAACTCTATACATCGAAGCAACAGAGTGTTCCAAATAACTTCGGCTAGGTATGGAAATTTTTTTAAGGTGGACTGTAGGGACACAAATTAGCTGTTTTTTCAGCAGTAAACGTACTTGACATTTTAAAAGTTTTGAACTTTAAAATGCCGTATATGTACGCACCATAGGCGTTGAAACGTAACTTACCAATCCGACCCTGTAGCGATATACCTGAATGAATTCCGCCGATTGCAGAAGGAGGCTTGTTTATTTTACTCAATAGATGTCCACGATGATCATGCTTTGATCACGCAACCAACATTGTTTGGGTTACTTTGTTTGTTGGATGTACAGAATTAGATATTTGCATTTAGATAATTTCAATGTGTGAACCATGTTGTTAACTTCTTCATGTTTTTGTGACGTTTTTGATGACGTTGTTTTCGAGACGAAAAAAATCATATTTTCATAACACTGTATTTTTATTATTGGGATATTCATTTTCTCAGAAATATTTATGTGAAGTAAATAACTAGTTAAACTGATTGCTTCTCATAAATATTTTTCTGATAGATCAAAATGTATTCTTGAGATAATTTCAAAAATAGCAAAGAAATGGGATTAACCAATTGCTCAATTGCGCTTTATTTATTTAAACAATTCAAGTGAATTGAAGAATATCATTGATATTACTTCACATAGGTATGTCAATAATAAACACTGAGAAAAAACAGCAAAAAAATATTGATTATTCTATCAGATCAATATACCGGGGGTTGTTTTTATGCGACAATATTTTTATTTTGAACTTTTTACAAAAAGACTAACTGGCACAGGTGACTACTTCATTTGATTAGGATATTGAAGATGAGTACACAGTTCGTAATAGTAGGTAGCAGGTTATTACCCTAATTGTTTCCGTTTAAAGTAGGTATTGCTTTGTGTAATTGGTTACTCTCTGATTGTACAATACAATATTGTTCGGGTTTTTGTGTGATTATCTATGGTCTATCTATACATGAATACTTTTTTGATGTCACTACTGAAATTTCACTAAAAATTATGTTTCATGTGGTTGCAAATTTAGAAATGAGAAGAAAATCATTATTTGAGGATTTATTTTCGGAGGCATAAATATCAGAAGATTTCCTATAAAACATCATCTCCGAAACGGTTTAGAATATAACACGATCCCTAATTTTAACCCACACCTCAATCACGAAACATTATATTCGTGTTTTCATCGAATCCGCTGCTGAACCAATTCTGTCTGCCATTAACGTTTTTCTAACACCTAATCGTCCTTTGTTTACAGGAAAGCTATTTATCTTTCAATCATAGACAAAATAAATATTTTCTTTCGCAGCTCGAACAAAACTGATTATCGGTAATGCGGGGTAGAAATATAATTGGACCGGCCATAGTTCGGACGATATTTATCCCGAAGCTGTGAAGGCTTCAATTGGTAGCTAGGACCGAGAATGTTTTGTCGGCTCCGGCAATAATCACAGAACTGGATATGCGGTCGGAGCTGATCTCAACAGATCAAACGCGCGAATGGGCTCAGTAAACAGCAATTAAGCGGCAACTTTAACCACCTTAATCACGGGGCTTAACGTGCTACTTTGACTTTATAATGACCGACCAGTCATGCTTATAAGCCTGTATATAAAACTTATATTGTATGCTATTCTATTCTCAGACACCTCTGCTTTGATGGCTAATATTTTATCATTTTGTTTGAAGTGGTTCGGAGTGCATATGCGCATGCATGTGGGAAGACCTGTTGACGAATGTTGACGTTGCCAAGAAATTCTTGATAAACGAGTATGATGGAACGATGTTTATGATTATATTCACCGACTTTATTACATCGGTAAGTACTACATTCACTATTCAGAAATCAATCTGTGCTCTCGATTGATTGATTGATTGTCGAGTTTATCTATAATTAAAACTTAGCCAAAAGAGAAAGCGACGATGGGTTTTGATAAGGTCATGAGGCACTCCATTTATGAAGCATCAAAGAACATGACTAATAATCCGAAGGTAACATCCGTTAGCAAGGAACCAATCACTTTTTCAAATTGAGTTGATGGCTTCGACACATAGCGGCCATACATATCAATACTTCGCTATTTGATGGAATAATACTTTATAGATTTCCTTTTGCAAACAAAATTTTCATGAATTTAAAAAAAAAATTGAATACATTTTCAGGATTGAACTTTAGTGCATATTTTTTTACGAACCGTTCATGAACGTTGTGAACATTATGGAACTCCATCCACGATTTGTCACGATGATATTAACACTCAAAATGCATATACAAAGCGTCTATGTTAATAATATTCTGTACATAAATTTCATAAGAATTATCAACAGATTTGTATTCTAAGAATATGATTGATGAAAAAGTGAAGTGAAATAATATCAAGTGAATTAATATGAAAAGTATTTTTATAAGACATGGTTGCTTTTGCGCTTTCGCAAAATAATAATAATAAAAGAACATAGAAGTGAATTTTGGGATAAGGGGATCAATTCAACATTTAATATCGATCTTTTGACAGAGGTGCATGAGTTCAATTATGATTACGAGTAATGTGAAACTACTAGAATTATAAAAATAATCTATACATAAGCAATACCGTGAGCTGAAATGGAAATTGTTTACGAAACAGCAACACGTGTTCATTCATTAGATAATTACTTCTTCAGGCAAGTTCAATACGAACAATTTCTACAACATATTTTTATGTTTTATGGCCATTTGAATCTTATCACTTTCTGAATAATTTCTAAATAGTAAATTAACTTTTACTATTTTAGGAAAAACTCACTGAACTGGACATAATATGATGAATACAAATTGACCCAATATTTATATTGGCCAAACTGAGAGGATTTATATTCAAAATAATAAAAGAACATAAAGATACGTTTTTGAATGATGAGATCAATTCAACATTTATTATCGATCTTTTGACTGTTTGGCATGTGTTCAATTATGATTACGACTTATGACATTTGGAAGAAATCAATTTTTTGGAACGCTTTGAAATATGAAATAGATTTGAAAATTCAGAATTATTGCTCAATGACTGAGTTTTGGTAATTATTATATGTTCAGTTCAATAAGTTTATTTCTTGAATGCTAAACCATCTTAACAGAGTAGTGTGAATAGAGTCCGCGGCGTTCGAAGAGAAAATCTGAGATATTTTATCCGTTTTTTCTCCTCTTTTCGGACGGTATTCGTCTCACCTGGAGCATTAAACTCAACGCCGAATATTGTCTTGCTCCGATGGTCGAAAGGAACTTTACCTATCACGCGATTGCGGTAAACTAAGGTGTTCAAGACACCTTTCTGGCGGGTCATGATGTCATGATGAACCACTCAGTTTTCGACTTCAGCCCACACGACCTGAGGAAAGTGAAAATCAAGTGCTTTGATAAGCATTTGATTGATCCTTATGTTGCCGCAGGAGTGAAGTGATCTCTGTGGCTTTTACGTATGCCTTTCGCAAAACGGGTTCCAACTCACTGACAAAGTTGTGATCACTTCTTTCAGTGTCTAAAACTACACCGAGTTCATCAGTTGCTTGTGTAGCTGCCCTGAAGGGAAACACTCCAGTTACTACTCCCCCATGGTCGCGGACCATGCAGAGAAGGAAATCGGAACTCCTTATTATTATTTTCATTATTTTCCTAAGATTTCACTGGTCGGGCCCTATCTTCTGAAGAGGCCATACAATCGGGAGGGCGTGCCATCATTGTCAACTAATGACCACTCCACACACTGTGGGGTAAGTGCTTATAGAGTATTGGTTAGGTAGAATCTTCTTGAACAATATAACTTTTTTCTACATGAAAAACCCTTCAGTTCCTTTTAAAAAATAAGCTGCATTGAGCTTAACAAATGACACAGAATATTTCTTAATTTTTAGCCACATGATTGCAACCCTAAAAAACTATTTATTTGTTCTTGCTGTTATTAGCAAATATAAAATTGAAAGATGTTCTTTTTTGCATATCATTAACCATATTGAATTCATACATTTGAAGTCATACTCCCATAGCAGATCTCTCTCATCACACTTGAACCATAGTATCAATATTTGTGCCATGTTTTATCCTTGACAAACAAATAAATTTTGAATTTTATGACATACTTTCTATGTAATAATTAGGTTTGAGTATTTGAATTTTACTAAACATCTTATTGATGAACATTTTCAAATGTTTTCAATACGTTTTGTTATTAGTTTATGTAAGCCTTGTCTATCGTGTATCAAATTAACTGTTTTATCTTAAAGACACGTCTTCATCCTCATTGACAAGTATTATTCATATAATTCTCACATCTCATTCGGCACAGACAACCCGACTAATGGTAAGATTATTGCTTCTAATGGAATTTTCATTTTTATTTTCATAACAATCTTTGTTGCTTTTTCCTGAAGATGGTAATAAACATTGTTAAAACATTGCAATAACTTACGGTATAGGAGAACACTTGCCGTCTATTGCCAAGTCAGCAACTAGTGAACCGCCCCGGCTCCGCACAGGTGCAATGCTGATACTAAATATACATATAAACGCGTGCGATCGCTGCTATAATTAAGGTGCTCTAGGGCGTGCTATAGGTCTTCGACGCACTATTTACGAGTCCGCGCCGCCGGCCCCCGGCCGGTATCGTCGCAACCGCTATGTCCCTGTGTTTTAAATCTGTGAGGTGTACAATACTGCAGTACAATATTTTGATCTATCTTGAAGAGTTCAGCCAGCGCAGCAATTGCAATGTAAGTGCAAAAAATTTGAATTTCTTTATTAACGACATCACATTAGAAACCTCTAAAATTATCGGTGTTTCTATACAATATTATGCATGTTATATACATATTAACCTTCCTCTTGATTCACCCTATCTATTAAAAAAACCAGCATCAAAATCCATTGTGTAGTTTTAAAGATCTAAGCTAAGCATATATAGGGACAAAGAGCGTGAAGCGACTTTGTTATATTCTACGTACAGCCACCGGACTGAGTCATGGCCGGTGGGCAAAATCGTATCTGTGTAAAGTTTGGGTCGGTATATGACATGTTTATGCAATTTACTTCAAAACTCTATTAGTAACTGAATACGGTGCGGAATTTGGATGTTTACGGCTCGAATAATCTAACAAGACTGATAACAGGTTTCTACACATCTACTGCACATCTTGAGGGAGACGCTTCGAACCGGTCATGACTCAGTCCGGCAGTTGTAGTGATGTTGTGAAAAAAATTGATGCTTTGTCTTGTAATGTTATCCAAAACGATGCTGATTAGCTGAAAGGAAATGTGTCTTGTTCCGAAACCAAGTACCAAGAATCAAACATCGGTTAAACTAAGAGCCAAAACATAGTTCGCATTGCCGAGCAAGAAACACACACAGCGAGGAGAAACCAGCAAATCAGGAATAGCAGAGCATGTTTGGACTCATCAACATAACCTCAAGTGGGCTCAAGCTGAAATCATGCACAAGGAGGAATACTGGTTTAGAAAAAAATCAAAGAAGCCGCATATATGTTGTCCAACAACATATATGCGGAACACGACCAACTCCTGCCAAATGGTCAGCTTCCGCTAAAACCGATGAAGAGGAGTGAGGGAAGAGGGGATAGGTAAAAGCACTTGAATGACCTATGAATAGTCCAGATCACCCGAAGACGATTGTGAATACTAACAATCGAAACGTCGTGAAGTAACTTGGTTTGTAATCTTTACATTTTTAATTTTCATTTCTTCTTAATATTTTTTAAATTTTCATTTCGTGTTAATAGTTGAATTTTTTTTGTTTTTTTTGTTTTTGTTTGTATTTTATTTCATTGTAACTTCAGTTTTTTACTTAATATAATTGTTATTTTTCAGAAAATTTTTTTGATTTTTACATATTCTTTCAGGGATTTCAAATTAATTTATATCATAATAGACAATGGAAGTCCAAACTAATGAAATGTACTTTTTCTTTCGTATAATTCAATGTTCATATAAAATCAATTGTTTTGAAAGGGCTATCTCTTTCAATTCGTATCTCAAAGTATCTTCTGAGCCCTTGTCCTGATATATGATAAGAGAAATATACTTGTATGCATGTTTGTGGATTTTATCAGTACACACTTCAATAGTTGTCATGTTTCGCATGATACATCAAAGATAGACAATCACATTCAGATATCTTTATTGGATATTTATTTCGAATCTAAAACCAAAATAAATTATCTACATCCATCAACGTTCAAATCAAGCACTTTTCCGAAACACCAAATATCAAAATGCTATTCTCGACGCGCGTTTCACTAACCGAGTTGGCCTCTTCAGGAGATGAAGAAATAAGTCTTGTAGTTCCGGTGTTTGTTTTGGATTTATTCTAGGCCACGGCTTCCGGTTTATGTTTCATCCATTATCCTGTCAACAAATATTCTTCTGTAAATGTTATCGGTACCTGATTCTGTTACGGTTTTTCTCATGTTCATCTCGCGTTCATCATTACCGTGAAAGGTTGTTTCTTTTCGTAACAAATCATCCATTCGATAGTGTAAATGATTTCAATTATCGCAGATACCATTCTTATTTCTACTCTACGCATTGGAAATATTTATTGCATCTAAGTCAAGCGTGTATCTAATTTAGGATACGTTTTTGTTTTGTAGACGTACATTACATGGAAAGCAAGCATAATCGCGAGCCCTTCTTCATGTAATTTTTTTCCGATTGAAGCCTTAACAGTTTACAAAACAACAACACGTATTTCACTATACAATATAGCTTCTTCAGGCGTATTCCATATTAAATTTCTGTAGAACATGCCTGAGAAAGCTATTAAAATACGTATTATGGTGAGTAAAAATTTCATGAGTTGTTTTTTAAATATTTTATCATGTATTTTCATCAAGTATCGGCCAATTTTGCCATAATAACTATTTTTCAGTTCAAATGGCTCATTCAAAAAATGCTTTATCCAATTCCCTTTTTAAAAAGGAAAAATGGGTAAAGAACTCCAATCCCCCAACGAAATATTCAACATGTAATTAAACATCTTGATATTTCCCAAATCATTTATCCGAAAACTGAATATCTATAACTGCAATCCTAATCAGATCGAGAAAAGACATCATTTCCATTCAGAAATATTAAAGCGTACTATTATTTCCGTTGAACAACATATGCTAAGGTATCATATTAACCATCATAATAACAGGGAATTGTGACTGCATTCGTATTTACTAAGTGCCCCCTAAATGGCAAATTAAATGGCTATCATTAAAATAAGTAAGAATTCGACACGCCCACATCGTGGAACTTTTTATACGGCATTCGTCCTAATGACAATTTTATTGTTGTTCCGGTTTTTTACATATCAAATTCGAAACTTCCTGCGTTCTGTTACTAATGTCTCTTTGATTTCCTCCAATTCGTGTATCGTTGCGGTTGGTACGGACTCATCTATAGAGACATTATTGTTATTATAATTCCAACGATGGCGATGGCTGAGTTCAGGAGGTAATGCCCACAACGAAAAATAATTTAGGTAGAATAACAAAATGTATGATGTTTTGTCCTTCATTATTTTAGCTGGTACATTGCAGAGAAACTTGAATCGTTCTGTTTTTTGTTAGATTTCACAGAAAACTTTCAGCAAATGATAAAAGTATTCATTACTTATTCATTACTTCATAATAATACAATGCTGAGCACTTAAATAACAATTTATAATCTGAGAGTTCAACTTAGCTCTAAAAAATTGGTTAAGATCAGACAAAATGTCAACATTATTCGGTTAGTAAAAGAAGTAATTATATTGACGGTATGAAAGTTGACTCATATTGATATTGAAGAAATTTGATGATGCATGAAATGAAGTTACTGTCAAAATTAAACTAGAAAACAGAATGTTGATCGGTCAACCCAAACTTGTTTGTCCCTTTTAAAACTTTCTTCCAGGAAATAATATGAAAAATCGAAAAGAGGCATAGTTTACTTTCCAAGTAAACAGTTTCAATAAATATCAACTTATAATCTCAATGGTATCCTAATGTATTATTTTTTCCTTCCATCTGACTATGAATGAGGGATTCCCCTATAAACAAATTAGCAAAAGAGGCGCAATTGAATGGACTCCAAAGTCATTTTAAGTCCTCCAAACCTATATTTTTGGGAACATTTTGAATTAGCTGTTTATAAAACAGCCAGCTGATATTGATAATCTTGAAATTCAAATTAGTAGCGTGAGGGTAATTTGTCGCAGAAAGTTGCTAAAAGCTTAGGAAGTTGAAAATTAATTTTGTGAAGCTGAATGAACACACAAAGAGTGAATCTATCGAATTTCTTCAACTATGGAAACTGCCCACCCAATTTTCCAGCTATTTTTGCTATCTTGAGAAGCTAGTTTTGTTCATATCTTCAATTTTCCAACGCGGTTTTTCAAAAAAAGCTGGACGAAAATAATAAATTAGGATATTACTGGAAAAAGAAATGAAGCTTGTTCAGAAAAGTATACTGCTAAACGATCTTTCATTCGATATGCTAAAGTTAATATTTACTACTTGTAGGTAGTTGAAAAATCAAGAGTTTAAAAATATTGCGTTCCTTCAAATATAAAATTGAGATGCCTTTCTAAGATGTATTTACTGTATATACTTTCATGGAGTGAAAGATGACAACGGTAAAGAATCAAATGGCAAATGAATCTGTGAAATTTCTTCAGGGGAATTACTTTTATATAATATAATAATATATATAATATAATAAAGAATTTAGAAAGAAATCATATTCTTGTATTTCATTATTCAATTATTTATTCTCTTACCGGTTGTTCTGAATTTAATTCTTTAAAGTGAATTGTAATGTTTCTATAAAAAATGAATGCTAAAAGTTTTCCTTTTTTTCGCATGGTATATCGACCATCTTTGGTACAACGAAAGGAAGAATTAAAATCTTAGAATGAATCTAAAAAAATCACTTTTCTCACACACCGGATCACTCTTCTCGATTTCTCTATTGAGTGCAACAGGGTGTGAAATATTTTGAAAATAAAAACTTTATTTTCCCCAATGCTGACCACATATTTAAGTGACGTGTATTTTCCATACTCGATAACCACGCACAATCATTATCTTCAAAAAATATCAGAGAAAACTTTGAGTAAACTTAACGTTTATGAATATTTTACAAAACTACTGAACTGCTTCATGTGTTTCACTACAGAATAGCTTATTCAATCAACTTTTTAGCCAGAGAAATCATCATTGATTCAGTGAACCTTCGTTAGGATAGCCAGAACTGCCACTAACCAGGGAAGTGGAAGAGCTGGACGAATTATAGCCGAACAGACAGATCATAGGTCATAATTAGCACTAACTCAATTGGAGAAGCGCTGCCGATGAAAGAGGTGAGCATTTAGGAATTTTTATGGCAAACATTTTGAAGAAGGCAATAAGCCTTCCTTTGTCTAGACACTACGCCTGGAGTAGTACCTAGAGGATGACAGCACGACCAGCTGCCGAAAGTGCTCGCCGATAATCAAATAGAAGTTATACAGCTTCAATATATCAATATATATATCATCAATATAAATAAATATATATATATATATATATATATATATAGTGAAATGAATTAACGAGGTCTCTCAGTCAAAAAATCAAACCTCTGCTCTACTTTGCTTTCCCTTCTAATAGGAAGCTTCTTCAGGGCCTGTAATTTATTGAGGTGAGTTATTTCGCCACTGAATAACATTACAAATCATACGTAAAGTAAAAATAAGTCAAAAACAATAAATTGAAGCAATAAATTGACGAGGAAAGTTAAACATGTATAGGATTACTTTGGGTTTGACAAATGTCATACCTTCACATAAATTCCATTTTTCAATGGATATGATGATTTTATAATCATTGACTTTAAAGAAAGAGTTATTGATTGATACAATTTTCATTATTATTATGTTTTTGATGTAGTTCCAGTAAGTTACTGTATATACTGCTGATATTATGTATATTTTTTTCCAGTCTCAGTTCTGATTAATCTTTTTTGTGTGCTCTGTTCGTACTTAGTTATATTACAGTTAGTTTTTTGAATTATTGTTTCATTTTCCAGGTATAAACATTGTATGTTTCTTGGGAAAATAAATTGTTATTGTTACTATTATCATTATTATTATTATTATTAAAATATGCTTCATACACGAGATACTATATTTTTTTATTTGTATTTTAAGAAATTTGTCACAATATGAATCAATAGAAGCATTCATATGCCGCACTTTTACTTGATTTATATTGTGAAAACTTTTTTAAAATAAAAGTAAACAAAGAAAAAATGATGTACGAACCAGTCATAATATTGAACGACTGTAATTTTTTGTGGAGAATATCAGAGTTTTCATTGACCTTCTGAAGTTGTTAATTGATTTTGCCAGTTTTGTCAATTTACTGTGTCAGCTCGTTAATTATATTAGTTTTGTTTATCAGTTTTAGGGAACGTGCTTGTCAAACAATAATGGTCGTTTGGAAAATGAGACACGATACTTGCCGATCTTAGCGAGGTAGATTACTTCGATCATTGCACCATCGCCTTTCATGATGTCTACCGCAGTTGCAGACGAAATTTCAGGCCTGAAAACGTTACTACAACATATGCTGGACACGCCGATAGCAAGTGCATCGGGATCTCAGGTGTCAGGAACCTTTATACCTAACATGCGACTACGGTAGACTAAGGTGTCAAAGACACCATCCTGGCAGGCAATGAAGGACCCCTCAGTGTCCGACTTCATTCCACTTGACCCAAGGAACGCGAAGGTCAATTGCTTTTAAGTCGAGGTCTTCAATGTTGTTGAAAAACCCATGTATAATGCTACGAGAAGCATATGAAATTGGTTTGCTCTTTCCAACAGATCCTTGCGATAGGATCCTTGCACCTATCCTTGCACCTATAGCAAAATTGTTGTCATACGAGAGGTTGAATGGCTTCGTTAAATCAGGATACTGTAGAAGTGGTTCGTTTGCTTGAAGATTTCTGCATGTTTCGAAACATTCTATGAATTTCGATGTATGCCCGATTTTGTTTATCTTTAAAGGCAGAAGGTGAGTTGTTTGGTTATTTTTGAGAGGTCCTTGATACATTTTCTGTAGTATCTCAGGAGTTCTAGGAATCGTTTGATGTATTTGGTTGTTCAGAGTATAGTATACTTTGAGATGGCCTCAATTATTTCTGGATTTGGTTAGATACCATTCGAAGTGATGATGTGTCCTAAATATGCTACTTTCCTTTACAAAAACTCTGATTTGTCTGGTTAGACTTTAAGATTTGTTTCTTTGAACCTTTCGAACACTTCGAACACCAATTCGTCGCTCCTGCGATGAAGTGGTGTACAAAATTATGTCGTCCATATATGTAAGACATATTTTCCCTTATACACCCTTCAAAACGTTATCTGTACTATCTGTATCTCTTTGAAACGTGGATGGAGCTGACTTCAAACTAAACGGCATCCTGGTGTACTCTTAGTGACCGTGCTCCACTGTGAACGCTGTATTTGGAATGAATTTCCTCTTCCGCTATCTCAATCTGGTAGAAGCCACTTGCTAGGTCCAGAGTGGTGAAGTATTGGCACCTCTCTGGCTTGTCTAATATGTCATTGATGTTGGGGTTAGGCTAGCTTATGTCAAAAGTGAGTGGATCTATTCGACCCTCCACCCCAACCCGCAAAGGTTCGTTGTGGCTCACGCCAATTCAAACTCGACCAAATAAACCTAACTTGTTAACGAAGCCGATTAGTTTATATGTTGAGTGTTCTTTCAGATCAGATGGTACGAGTGAGGGTCTGCCAAACACTGAAAACCTGATTCGGTCCGCAGAGAGGCAGACACAAATTATGTGCTCTGCTGTTTCATCATTTTCCAAACAGAGGCGACACACACTGTCTTCCGACAGTCCGAGCCTCTGCATATGATGATTTAGACGACAGTGACCTGTAAGGAGGCCTGTTAGACATCCTAGTTCATCCCTACTGTAGCCAACAACTATTTGGTTTCAAGCTTCGAAAGAACGCCTTAGAGTGAGCCAATCCTGATTTTGCAAGAAATGTATAAATATTGTCATACCAGGTGTTCAATGTTTGGGCTTCATTCTGAATTCTGTTTCTGGAATGAATATCCTCTTCAGCCATCTCAATCTGATGGAAGCCACTTACTAGATCCAAAGTGGTGAAGTATTGGCACCTTCCTAGCTTGTCTAATGTCATTGATCTTGGGGACTGGATATTTATCGTCGATAGTTGTTTTGTTCATCTTTCTATAGTCTACGACGATCCTCCATTTGATTTGCCCAGAAGCGTCACAAATACTTATATCCTGTAATCTCTTTGGGACTCAGCGGGTATGTCACCAGTAATGTAGCTTTCGTAACGCCAAGGCTGTTCCTTGTGATATTTTGCTTCGAGATGTATCAGTATTGTATTGTTAGCTTGGATTTTTTCAGTATTGAATAGTATTGAATAATGTTATTTCTCATGATTGCTGCGTAAATAAGCACTCATCAAAGGGATCTTGGTGTCACATTTGAACCTACATTGAGTTTATTTCATTAGTTCGGACTTCCATTGTCTAATCTAATATAAAATGATTTGAAACCCTGAAAAAAACAATTACAAAATTTAATAAGGTTAACCGAAAA